>JAUEJL010014886.1:0-21988 GCA_032274825.1 Drosophyllum lusitanicum | reverse complement strand
TCACTTGCATTCAATCCTTGATTAATGCATGACCAAACCCTAACCTCAGTCTTAGTTCAAACTTCCTTCCCTTGAAGTATGACTGACTGTGGAAATCTAGAATGCATAAGCACTCATGGAAGTGGTTAAACATGCTAAGATGGAAAACAGTAAAGACTGATGAAAGTAATCGCATCTTGTGCATATATAGTCCCTACTATATATTAAAAGCAGTCAAAAGTGACAATACTGCAGTTCCTAGAGTTAACATAAAACAAACATCAACCAAAACAATATTCAAGCCAAGCCATTTGCATATTTAATGCTATACGACCTAGTATGATAATCATTACTAGTCTTATGACAACGGCTTAACTAGTGGACTTGCAACGCACCATCCACTTGTATTCTTGTTATCTTCACAATTATCCTTTGACCAAACTACTATTCAAAGTATCCGTCAAAGAGATCATATAACAAAGTGCTAAGGTAATCACATCCTCATTGTTATCGAAATTCATAATAGGATCAGTGATACTTAAGAACTTATTCTTGATCAATAATCAACACCACATAGTAGGATCATCAACTTCGATCAAGATCGACAGTTATCCTTATAGAAATCAGAATTACAGTAAATAGTTACTCCAAGGCTTATTTCTTATCGTGAAACATTAAGAACATATCTAAGTATTTCTTGAACTTCAAAATTTCCAATATTGTATCTCCTAAGTATTATCATGAAGCAATAATTCCTTAATTTAGGTTCATAGGCCACCTAATATCGGAACATTATCTTCATTAGATAATATCGGGACAATATATTTGATTTCAAACCAAATGACATGAACACATTACAAATTCTTTTGAGTTTTATCTACTTTATTTCAACATTGATATTTGGACTTTAGTTTTTATATTATTAACCATATGGATGTATGTGTATGATGTTATTAAAATACACTACAAAACCTAAAATGTTTTCAATCCGAACAAGATGGTGAAATGTACAAGTGAATACCGAAACAAACTTTCATCACATTTTTGCAATCCTAATTGATTGAATTTTCCACTTTATTTTAAATTTTTGTAACTAAAGTAAATAATATAAATTACAAGCAAGTGATTTTATCCCGCTGTGAAGCGCGGTACGAAAAACCTCGTTTCAACATAATTTCTAGTAAAATTTTCCAACTTTTCATCACTTATACACGATCTAACCATAATTTCTCGGTTTTCAGTGTTTAGAAGTCCCGAAGAATAAAGGGATATGTTACCACATTAGGCTCATAGCATGTCAACGGAGATTAGCTATATATGAAGACTCTTAATTAATAACTGTCTCTCGCTTTCATCACTTAATCTATATATGAAGAATAAAGGGATATGTTATAGGAACAACGATCTTCACGAACGAAAGGGATAGGATGGCCTAGCAAGCTTTTGTCAGATGAAGGTAGCATAACGGAGGCCCATTACGACCTCAAAGGCTACCACATGTGCTCTTAAGACCACTAGGTTTGGCTCGTTATCACTCACCTAGTCCTTCCCACAACAGGCATATGACATATTATATATTTGTTAGTTTTTCCCCTTTTTTTCTAAAAATAAGTGGATCTGATCTTGATAATCATTACTAAATTAAGGCGGTTAGTCATTGTCGGTCATGCTATACGTAACCGTCAATCTTGGTAGTCGTTATTACGAATGCTCTAATGGTATAACATTTGACATCAAATATCCACCATTATAAATTTCTATAATACGATTGTAATTAAGGAAATATATATATAGTTAATACAATATATACGTACAATTGTACGTAATCATATATATACGTATCACCCAGCGTATATAAATACGTCTAGAATCAAAGACTATGATCGAGAAACACATCAAACAAATACACATGACAAAATCCTTGGTCGTCATCATGTTTGTTTTATTTTTTATAATCTCATGTAAGTTTTCTTCCTCTTTTTTTTCTTAATCGAATGTTTTATAATCTTTCGATTTCACAGAAAATCTATTCTTGAATTCTTCAAAAAACAAGGCTTGTAACTATAACTTTATGAGATTCCAATTCAACACCAATTGGTAGTGAGTGGAGTAACTTAAAACACTTATTAAGCACATTACAATGCCGTACTCGTCTGATGTGGAACAATACTCAACATGTCCTCTCACGTGTGGTGTTTTATGCGTCTAATACGTGGATACTTATGAGTTACCACAACTGTGTGGCTGTTTTGGCCAACTACAGGTGGAATTACTCTAACTCCATGTAAGTTTGTGGAGTTCTAACTCAAAACCAATTGGTAATGAGTGGAGTAAGTCAAGACCCTTATTAAACACATTACAAAATCACACACATATGATGTGAGACAATACTCAACAATAATTAGGTCTTAGGATCGCCAAGCTTTAGACCTTTTGTAACGAGCTTTTTAAAACCTTGATATTTATATTTTAAAGTATTTTTATGTAAAATAACTATATCAAAATCAAACATGCTTTCATTTTACATACAATGTTATGAAAAACATGGAAATTATATTATGTTATTACTTTTTAGGTACGGATTCAAAGGATCCGAATATTTGCACCGAATATCATCCTTTGGAGAAATGTACTTCTGACAGTTGTAATCAGTCGTGCATGGAGATCAATCAAGTGGAGGTTGCATAGATGACTTCACTTGTCGTTGTATTTTCATATGTTTACCAACCAACAATCATTTATTGTAAATGTTTCTTTTTTTAATAATTTGATTTTTTATATTTTTACATAAATATTCTGGTATTTGTTGAATTTTTTAGAGTTACTATTTAGTATATCCAAAAAATACTTTCAATAGGTAACAATTCATCTTCACCATCTCCAGTCACCGGAGACACCTTCCCAACAACCTCTTCACAAAAGACACATGTGTCGATCATCTTCCTCCAATGATGATTGGTTTATACGGTGAGAGAGATGGTTTTTGATTGAGTTACACACGGAATTGCCAAAGATGGGAGTAACAGCGGTAGACGATCCCTAAGAAGTCACGTATATTGCTAAAATAAACTAGGCAAAAACTATGAAGTTGCCAGAAAAAATAAGATGACAGATAGTAACCTGCTATCATGTTAGACTACACGAAATGATAACTTTCGAAAGTTCTAATATATTAAGTTGTAGACTATCAAGAATTAAACTCACCATTCTTGTAAATCTCCCATTTTATTTTTATTTTTATTTTTTTGTTTTACTTATTCAATCCCTTAACAAGATTTTAATCTAAATTGAACTAATTGGATATAAAAAAAAATTAAAATTTGTTACACTACTGCTAATTGTGTACAACACTTGACAATTACAAGAAAGAATAATGAACTACATGTATTTGTATGTTAATATATACATTTACATCGATTACAAAGCTACAAACACGACGAACAAACCCTCGTATTTCTTCCCCCGGCTTCCGAAACCCGATAGCCTCGAAAGGGAAGGTCAGAAATCAGCTACTTACTTCGTCCATTAGATTAACTTTTTACCAATAAGTTTGATGTAATCAATGTTAGCCATTTTCAGCATTAGTCAAAATAACATCACTACTTCACATGATTCGACTGTAACACATGTGTTCTCAAACTACAGTCCTTCACCTGTCAAGGGTATTATTGTAATTAGACATCTGAAATGGACATTGACAATTGACAAAGAAACTAGTGTTTGACTAGAGGTTGTACGCTTGAAAGTTCACTTTGGGTGACTTTTCAAACCCGTTTGACTTTTTTGCTAATTTTTTTATTTGACCCGCTTGAGATCAATAAATGAAATTCCCACCTTTAGTTCTCGAGTACATTTATATAAATTTACCTTGAGCGCTGATAAAAAGGATAACAAATCTTTGCAAATCCTAAGCAACGCTCTCTCTTTTGCAGACACACTTGCAATCTCGGCCACCGTTAAATTCACTTTTTCGACCTGGAAATCCACATCATGGATTATATCCACCATCGCCAAATGGTTTTCAGATGAAAACTTCAAATAACAGTAAACAAAATCATAAGTGAAATACCTGTAAGCAAAGTGAGTTCATTGATGAACTCATTGCCTGCATCACATGCAGTGCTGAACTTATCGCATCTTTCATGCTTTGGAGGTCAGCCTAACAAAAAGAACATCATTAGGAAGTTTGATCTTGTGAGCTGTTCAAACACAGTTAAACACCATTCTAACATTTTGATTTCTTGAGTTCCTGAAAAATGTTACAATCCGACATTGACCGAAAGTAAATTAAGTAGGTGGCTTACAAGTCTAGGTGTCTCCTCCCCTTACAAGCCGGTTGTTAAGGGGTGAGTTCTACACTTGGACTTATGACGTGCCTAGTATCGGATAGGTTCGTATCAATTGGTATGAGAGTCATTCCCATCTTGCAAGGTTCCAACACTCGGAGTGGTGGCCTAGGGAGTGGTGGCTTGGACCCGAAAAAGAGGGGTGTCAATCATGATCAACGTAGCCGTGACCAACGATGACTTAGAGTGGTGAACTATGGAGTGGTGGCTTGGACCCGAAAAGAGCGGGGTATTGTTACGATCCCACATCGTCCGAAAGTAAATTAAGTTGGTGGCTTATAAGTCTAGGTGCTCCCTCCCCCTACAAGCCGGTTTTAAGGGGTGAGTTCTACACTTGGGCTTATGGCGTGATACTGGCCTAGTATGGGATGGGTTCGTATCAAAAATCACCATCATCAAGTTTGATCTTTTCAATCTTTAAATTCTTGAAAAAAACCGTCTTCAAGTTTTGATCTTTTGAGTTCTTGAAAGACACCATTATAGAGTTTTTGATATTTGGGGTTCTCAAAACCATCATATAGTTTTGATCTTTTGAATTCTTAGAAACACCATCATAAAGTTTTTATATTGATATATTCTAAGTACTTGAAAAACACCGTCACAAAAGTTTTGATTTTGTGAGTTCGTCAAAAACACCATCATATAGTTTTGATATTCTGAGTACTTGAAAAACATCATAAAGTTGCGATCTTTTGAGTTCTTGAAAACACCATCATAAAGTTTTAATCTTTTGAGTTCTTGAAAAACACCATCATAAAGTTTTGATCTTGTGAATTTTTGAAAGAAAAATCATCAATCCATCATTAGGTTTTCATCTTTTGAGTTTATTAAAAACATCATAAACTTTGATCTGTTCTTGAAAAACGAATAACTATAGATTGCAATGCAAAAGGCGCATACAGTTGCTCCTGCACCAACAGGGAGACGAAGAGTGCTAGCCTTCAACGATTCAATGGCACCAAGCAATGATATTGAATGGTCTTTATCTAAATAAGCCCAGTCTTCAAGAAAAATCATCTAACATTAATTCACACACAAAAAACGAGAATTAGTTTCTGAAAAGAGCATAAGTATTTACTTTTTTTTTAACAGAGCATAAGTATTTACTTGAAGGGGGCGAGGATAATCTGCTTTGTCAAGCAAGTTTACCCTCAAGACTACACTTCTATATTAGTGAATTAGTAACAAAACTTAATTAAATGTTTGCAGAAACTACTAAGATTAGAATTGGTAATTTCGATCCATTTACCCAAAATTTAGGTTTCTTTGGGTAACATTCTACCTTTAACAAGTCAAACCCATCAAAAGTCACCCAAAGCATATTCAAAAGCTTACATTCCTAAATTGTTTCAATTGAAACAATTGCATTATTATTTTGATAATAAAGGTTTTCGAAATCATTTAATATATTAATTATTAAAAGAAATAAAGAGGGCTTGAACTAAAAAGTGTCATGGAGTCAAACCAACCCGACCCATTACCCTACACATTAGCCTACCCGCCCATTATGCCACCATTGATTAGGATCTATAGTCACACATAAAACAATAGCTTCCTGAAACAAAATATTGAAGTATTGAACACAATAACTTTTGTGGTTCAACAATTTGCCTAGATCCATAATTGTCACTAGAATTCTTGTAGATCTCATGAATTTCCAGTACTCTTACATCATATAATGAGGAGTTATATTTATACAAAGAAAACCATGTTTACCAACTAAAAATGGGTAAGAGAAATAAGGAGCAATCCTGGCTGTCTATCGGTCATAACTAAAGGTGGCAATTTCAACGGTTTTGTTGTATCAATTGGGTCAAATAAATAATTAGCTTATAATGAAATGGGTCACATGGATTAAACAGGTTTAAAGCAGCCCAAGGTGCATCTTTAATGCAGACAATCTTCTAAAACACTTTCTTCATATGTTTATATTACGAGTGCAAAAATAATTTTTTCTATGATCATATTTAATGCATTTGTCATTCATATTAAAAAAAAGAACCAAAAAGTGCTTGCAGGTAACCAGCACAACTTGCTTCAACCTGTTTGATCCATCACCCAACCCTACCCGTTTCATAACCATTTTCTTCCAAAACCAGTTGGATGAGCAAAGCCTTAACATTTGCAACATTTTTGGGATCTCAACATTCCTATTTCTAGAAAATATTTCATATTCAATCACAATACAGCTTTGCCTAAAAAGAGCTGTTTTAATAGAAAAGCACAAGGGTATCTACTTTCAGTTAATACTCAAAAAAAATTAATGCATGTTTATCTTGCAAAATTGCGTTGCACCATATGCTATACATGAATAAACTTACATGTGCCTTAAGAATGGATGCTAACTTCAGCTTTTGCCTCAGCAATTTCAGCCTGTGTCGTTTTTTGGTCACGGAATCACGCAAATCTGAGATTCTGATCCATGCATTCCATAGATTTTCCTTAGCACAATGGAAAACTTAAAATGAGTCATTATACAAAATTAATCAATTTTCTAGATGTTTTACTTTTGGGGTCAAAAAAATTGCATGTGGATAATGGGTTGCTACAAGAACAGTGAGTATTGAGGTGAACGTAAACTTACTTTAACTATCCCTAACTTTAAACAATAGGTTGTGTGATTCTGATCATGATTCTTGAAGACACAATCACTTTAAACATTCACATCTAATAATCCAAACACCCGCTTAAACAGTTAAATATAAATTTTCATGATCTTTTTAGATACTTGAAACACCTTTATCAAAAGAGTCTTTAGATTACCTCAACTTATTTAATTCAATTAGCAAAAGTTTCATGTTTCTCATACACCTCAAAATGCTTGAATCAGGAATCCTCTAAAACTTGTTATTTTAGGGGTGTTTAAGATTGCTTATTGAAATGCTTATTTGCTTATTGTATTGAAGCTGTCTCGAGGGTCTTCGGGATTGCTTATCCAAAATGTTTATCTGATTATTTGTCATTAAATTATTATTGTTTTGAATTATCATTATGAAGTTGCTTATTTCAAAAAATATATTTCAAATGCAATAAGCCAATAAACAGTTTTAATGAGCAACCCCAAACACCCACTCCCACTTAAACCAAAGTAAGCATAGTTCTCAATTAATATACCTCAACACTGTGTTTCTGCTTCAATACTATATCTTCAGTTCTAGCATTTACAAATCGCCACTGCAAATGCCGATTATATAAAAGCCTCAAAAGATGTGCATCAAAAAATCGATTCTCTCCCACTTTCCCTCTTCTAACATCAACAGCAAAACTAAGTACCGATGGTGTCTCGATTAGATTACTATTGATTCCAGAAACCGAGTTCCTGCGAGGACTGATCATTCCCCTTGATGGTGATGATGTCATAAACTTACTAGGTGATGATTGTCTAGTTCTATTCGGGGAAGCCATTGTTCTTGGTGATGATGATGGATTATCACATGGGTATCTTTTTGAATTAATATTTTTTGGTGGGGTGTTCAATTTCGGCCTGGGGCTTGTTGAAAGTGGTGAACTTGGATCCTGCAACCTCCTCAATCTACTATTGGTTTCTTGCCAAAATTTTGAAGACACAATAATCCCACCATGCCTATTTCTTGAAAGATTTAACCCGTTTTCTTGAATACCTGATGTGCTACCAGAAGAAACACTATCCGTATCAGAATATGAATCTTTAACCAAATTCGCTTCCGGGCTCTCTTGAATATGGTTTAAAACATCAACCGAATTACCCAATTCAGTATTCGATTTACAACCATCAATTGAAGTCCTTCTGGAGTTCAAATATACAGATTGGTGTAGTTTCAAATCCCTAATTACATTCCCAGAACAATAATTCATCTTGTTCTTCTCAACCCCACAATCCAAACTCATACTCTTTGACAAAACCGAAACGTTTGCTTGGCGGATCGTGGCGGGCCAACGGCGGTGATCCATGGGTTTAGTATTCTCAAAATGATCTCCTACTTCACTATCAATCTTCCCCCTCAAAGGGGTGGGGGTTCTTTTTCGAGTTAAATTAGGTGATTGTGGCGTTACTTTGGTCTTACTAATCGGTAGAGAAAAGGCCTCACCTTGAAAAGAAACCGATAAGCTTCTTGAAGATGTAACCAGAAGTTTAGTAGCTGCCGACACATCTCCGGCACTACCACCGGCATTGTTAGGTTTCAAGGTAAGATCCGTTCTAGTGGGTCGCCGGCGGTCAGCGGAGACCGACTGTTTTGTCACCGGAGTAGTCGAATTTCTTGAAATTAGAGGAGAAGGGGGCCTCCTAGAAGGTGTTACTGTGCGTATCGATGATGAATTCGAATTAGAATTGGAAGATGATGAAGATGAAGGAGATTGGTATCTTGAAGAAACTTGCTTTGATTTGGGTGTAATTGAATTTTTAGGGTTGATGGTGATGCCATTATCCTTCTCGGAGGGCAACAATGGAGGTCTAGTTGTTTGGATTCTGGTAGTTGTTTCAGCAACGGCGGCCACCATCATCGACGGAAATACATAAACACCACAAGAAAATGAAACCCAGATAGTATTTTCAACAACTAACCTCACATTGTCGATTTACGCCATGAAAAAGATCAAGAAAATCCTATCTTTCTCCAAAAAATGAATCTTCCTACAAAAAAAGGATCAAGAAGTACCATTATAATCCAAATCCCTTAAACGGGTAGGCGAAATTCCCCGTATGTAAAATTGACCAGAAAGCCACTCAGTAGTAAACGACCGTACAGTGTTGAAGCTCTCAGGATTTTAGAGAGAGAAAGTATAAATAATCTTTTAAATTTCCGGAGGAAAGAGAATGAGGGTATGAGAGAGAGAGAAGCCAGAAGCAGGTCGTGTTTGGGGTTTTGTGAATCTTTGGAGAAACGTTACGTTAAACGAATCATATTTAAATATTTTTCTTATTAATTTTTTTTTAAAACACATATCAAGTGCTTTATAAAAACATACATTTTATTTTCGAATTATTATTTTTAAAATTGTAATTATAATAAGTATATATATTTGAAGAATTTTTTATATAGTTCATAATTAATTATTAGTTCTAATGGACTAATTTGTCTTTGTATAAATGTCATCAATTGTCCAGATTAAATTTTAAAAATTCGGACGGAATTGTATTTTCGTAATTTTTTGTAGTTCACATGTGATGCTTTTACAAATCACAGGTGATTGATTGTATACTCAATAACCTGTGATTGAATATTAAAATTTCAGTACTATATTTTTTAAATCGACTTTATTGAAAACAACTCATATATACTAATACTAAAATATAAACCTTCCGAAATCTCTAATCTCTAAATCAAAATTAGTAGAGTTATTTTCATATATGTCCTTAAATTTTATAATATCGTATTTGTTTATTTTAATTTATAAATATCATATTTTTCTTATATAACATTTTAAAATATCATGTTTAACCAAATTCTTAGTTTTATCATTTTAAATTATTTTATAATCAATTTAAATTCGTATTAATTATAACCAATAAATATTTTATAACCTTATTGCTTCTAATCGTATTAGTAATGATCGAGGAAATACAATCTCATCGTTTCGTATAACAATAACACGTACGTTTCTGTCATCACGTCTGCTTTCCCCCTCATGTCGACGCTCCACCGTTGGTATGAGTGTGTGAAGTCGTCTATCACAAGTTTTTTAAACTCTCATTTTCTTGGCCTTTTATAATTATTTAATACTCTTTTTAATTTGTTCAATATTCATTATTTTTAAACTTACCCGTGTATCATAAGGACATTTAATCTGATAGTTTTATAATACACTATGTAATTTTACAATTCATACACAAGCTAGCAGCATTAAAACAAAGTAAGATACATCATCTTGTAATTTTTCTTTTTTATTTCGGTTTTAAAAAGACTATATTACCACTAACTAATATGTTTTTCTTATTTTAATGGTTATTGACGGATAAAGACGAAAAGAATTAAGTATTATATGGTATAAAGACCAAAGAAGTATTGCTTTAAAATGATTTTAATTTTTTTTTTTTTCGGTTGCATGTGGTATTTCAAAAGAAATAATATATAATAATAATTCAAGACAGAAAAATATTATAGAATCGTTTCACTTTAAAATATACCCTGAATCATTAATATGATTTGTGACGGGGAAATGCGAATGTTTTTTTTTTATTATCCGACAACAACAACATTACTCAATCTTGCAAAAAATAGATTATGTGAAAATAAAATGTAGACAGTTATATTCCAGCAGACAGAAAGATTGTTTTCTAAAATACCTCTGCCAATAACTTTTTAATTGTCGTACTAATAAAAACTTAAGATAAATGATTAAAAAAAAGACATAAGAACATATTATACATTAAAAACAAGTATTATTGTACGACTAAGACCATGAGTAGTGGTCTATCCAAACCCAAATCAACACAAAAGTCACATCAGCTGCTACATCACTTTTTCTTTCTTTTCTCTCTCTTACCTGAAACTCAAGTTGCACCTAACTCAAGCAACTCAAATATTTTCTCTCTCCTTACTTTCTCTTACACAACACAAAAAAAAAAAGCAAAGCGATCGGATAGCGTCGGATGTGGGGAGCCGCTACTTAACCCAAATTGGGGATGGTAGTGGTGTTCCCGAATGAATCCGGAGAGCAGAAGCCCAACCCGAGACCTTCGGGTAGGGCAGTACGGCTGGCCTAAGGAATGAATTATAAAAATTAAGCTCAAGAAGATATCACTTTCCTTTAAATAGAAGGTTTAATCAGGTCTATCTCTAGAAGCATGGGAAAAGGGGTCGAGACTTGAAAGCTTTATAGATTCCTAATCAACCCATGGGATGGGGGGACCTTTGCTTTTCTTACTCACGGGTTTATTCAACATTATTGAATATTATATATACTTAAACTACCTTTTTAATTAATCTACATTAGAAAGTAACATTTTCGTACTTAATTTAGTTAAATGCATGTATAAAAGTTAATAAAGTAAACAACAATTATTTAAAACATATTTGATAAATCATGTATCAACTTGGCTTATGCTTAATCAACAAGCCAATAATAAGGTGAGAAATCACTTCGAATGTATACATAGATTCAACAGAAAGTAATATATTCAACAAACATAAAACAAATTATGAAAAAATAAAATGAGATTAATTAAAGTATTTTGGAGAAAGATATTACCTGAGGTTTTATGATGAATGTGACATTAGACCTTATAAATTCCTCGATTAATACACGTGAGTGAATGAATGAATATAAGTCATAGTTTTATAGGATGAGACGTCGTTTTAGTCGGGTCATTCATTGCCTTGCTTCTAACGTATTCTTGCTCCCACAATCTTCGATAAATCCGCATACAATGTATCCATCTTGAGACCGAGTCTTGTATGCTTCACTTCACGGTGATTCTTACAATACCCGGCCAAATTTATCACATATTATATATATATTCATCGTTTTATAAGTTAAACACTAATCTACTTGAAACATATTCTTTATTCTAGCGAATCTAGAGATGTAAACGAGAGCTTGGACCATTAATAGCTCGAAATAAACCGAGTCTTAACGAGCTTAAATCTAGACTAAAACGAGCCCGACTCTATAACGCCCGGGTTCGGCTCCACTCATTTAAATCCATAATGGAATTGGAAAATAAAATAAGTATAGTTTGAAGGTGAAGTTTTAACACCCCATAGTCGTGGGTTAGTCCAATAACTCCGCAATCAACTAAAAGTTACGGTGGAATTTAACTCATCCATGTAAATACCTGGCGTCCTTATCAGACCAACATACCCAGAATAAAAACCTCATAAGATGCATGAGTCTCGTACTCACTAAAACTCGATGGGCAATGACTTTGATACCATTTGTAACATCTCACGGTCCAAAGGAATGGGCTAGCCGGTAACTTCAAAATTAACTAAAAAACATTATAAAGAGACTACAAATTTAAGCTTATTTGAGTTATACAATGATTGAGAAAAGCAATTTATATATGTATTTTAACCATCATTCCTCTTTTGATGTAAAACGAGTTTTTTACAAAAGTATCAAGTATGTTGGTATATAACAATAGATGCAGAAGGAAGAAGTGTTCCCAACTACATATTAAAATTGTCTACTTGTCTGTTACTTTTCAAAATAACTTGATATATGCACATTCACAAACATCTATTTGAGTTATACGATGATTGAGAAAAGAAATTTATAATAGGTTAATGTAAAAATATACAATGATTGAGAAAAGCAATTATTTATGATCATTTTTATATTATTTTCTACCACTTGTTTATAATTATAATAATAACTATTATTATTATTATTATTATGAGGGTTTCCGGAAACAATGGAGGAAGATTTACTCCCTCATCGCATACTGCCCTGTATGGATGTCACTATGCATCACATTATGAACTAGCTAAAGACGCTCGTAGGTTGAAATTTTGAATTAACAAATCAGCCTTTTTATCTACAACTCACCCTGAACAGGACTTTTTTTAAAAGAGTTTTATCACATAGAATAGTCATGTTAGATTGGTCAATTTAATTTATGTCCCCAAATAATTCAAACCCAACACCTCAACCCATTTATTTTCAGGTGTTGTTATATCAAAACACTATAAACAAATTAGCAATTTTTATAAGTAACAACCCTTAAAATGGTAAGAAAACAACATTAGACCTGCAAACATGAACAAATCCTGAAAGCTGACATTGTACCATTAGCAATAAAAGACCATCAAACATCACTATATCCAAAATAACAATAAATCATTATCACCAGGTGACCTCTTACTTGACTAAAACTAATAAACAATTCACATATTCAGTTTACAAGTTATGAAAATGATTATAGCTATCCAAGCTTGGATCCTTAAACTCAAAAGAAGCCAAGTGTTAACGATCTCGAGTTCCAGCTGGAGCCTAGACTGAAGCTCCTTTAGTAAAGGAGCCCGAGCTCGTGCCTCAAATAGTAAGCTTCTTAAATGAGCTAAGCTCGAGCTCAGCATCACAAGCCCTAAACAAGCCGAACTCAAGCTTATGAAAGCCTGAACAAGCCCACTCAAATATACCAGGCTCGTGATCCGGCTAGTTTATATCCCTAGAATCAAGTATACATGCCCTTTCTACACTTGTAAATAATTACCACCACCACCATACCCAATCTCAAACTATAGAAGAGGTACGACCTTTGTCGTACTTCTATTTAAGAGTAGATAAATTGCTTTCATAAAAACCTCCGGCTAAATGTGTGTCGTTTAAAGTAAAAAGAATTCAAATTCCAGCATAGAATAACAGTTTAACAAAAACTGCCTGAATATAGAGAAACCTACTTAACAATGATTGAATTCTTTAGACCATAAACAGTTTTGATGCTCTCAACTAAATTTTGAAAAGAAAAACTAAAGTTGCAACAACAATCCAACAACATCCATTGTTATCCCAATGTGATCAATTAAAAAGACAATTAGATAGATACTAACAAGCTTGCAATCAGGAACATAATCCACTAATAATCCTTCAGAATCCATTAGCGGTACTGCAAAAAACAAGATAGAAAGAACAAAAATTTAACTTCAGAAGCTTTAAAAAGTCAAGAACAAGTGAAATAAGTCGATAACATGGCAGGCACAGAAACTGTGTTAACATGTGGTAATATAAAGCATGAACAATGGTAGCACACTATGAACGTGGCATGTAATCAGTCAATAAACAATGTGTTAATCTTGGAATAAATAAAGTATGAAACTCATAAATTGATTGCACACTATAAATGCGAGTAACAAGATGGTTTGGGATTGATTATTAAAATTACTTATCTGCTTATTGCTATTTTGAAATACACAGTTTGGAATGATCAACTATCATTGAAGACAGGATATTTCTAAACAAATAATCAAATAAGTGGTTTGGATAAGCAATCCCAAACATACTCAAGTTAGATTATTATTGTAGCAAAACGCAATAAGCAGATTAACAGTTTTAATAAACAATGCCAAACACCCCCAAAGGATGTATGCATACCTTAATGAAGCCGATTTCCTTGGCATTGCTGTGAAAGCACTGTCTGCAGCACATAAGACCATATTTCCTGATCAACCCATGTGAGTTCCCACACACCCGACTGCCAAATAAAGCAAAGATAATCAGCATTGTCAGCAAATAGCCAATGATAGTATGATACTCCAGTGTTAAAAGTTTTATCAAGCCCATAACTTAGAATTTATCAAGTAGGGATGTAAACAAGCCATGCTATTTGTGAGCTATCGAAGACCGGATCAAGAAAAGCTCGAAACGAGCAAAGACTTAACGAGCTAGAGCCTCAAAAAGTAGGCTTGATTAAGGTCACGAGCCTAAACAAGCTGGGGAGCCGGGCTCGAGCTCATTATCACGAGCTCTAAACAAGCCAAGATCAAGGCTAAAAATCCCTAAACGAGCCCAGCTCGATTAGTACCAAGCTTGGCTCAACTCTTTTACATATCTAGTTCCAGACCCAAAAAATTTGACTTTGTTTTCATGTTTATAGAATAGATACAAACATATCGTAGGCAGATTCAAATTCGTAAATTCCTATGTGAAACAATCGCTAATAATGATAATGCCTGATAGAAGTGCAATAATTATTACAGTTTGAGAAAATACAAGAATCAACTATTTTTTATAGTGAGAAAACAAATTGGATGACAGAACAAGAATTCTAAGCAAATATAACTATCAACTGTCTACAAACACCAATTAATAACCACAGGAAATCAACCCTCAAATGCGATTTAATCTTCTATTCGCATGCATTTTTCAAAGAATACAGTTTCAAATCCGTATCAATAACCAACTTTAACCATTTTAACACTTGCTAAATCAATAAACCCGATTCAATCTAGTAATCTACCGTACGTACAAAAACTAACGCATAAATCTGATAGCAAGTTTACAGCACTAAGAATCAGAACATGGATAGATCAATCGACAGGAGTCAAAAGATTAAACGGTTTTTAGGGTTTACCAGGTGCGGGAACCAGGGCCGTACGTCTTAGGATGGGAATTCCATACATTTGAATGCCCCATTTGAATTTGAAGCTGATGCTTGAAAACTTGAGATATAGAATAGATCGTATGGAAGCCGCAGCCAATGTGGTTAGGGTTTTGCAAATGCAACGAAAATTACTATTTATATAGTGAGGCGGCCGGGAAAACCCTAATGAATTTCTTTGTTTCATTAAGACGGATTTTATACTTTTCTAAATAATTGTTTATATATTATGTTTATAGTTTTATTTGTTAAGTTAGCATCATCGTTATAAAGATTATAATTTGAGAGAATTAAGTATCTGGTGTATACAATGATACTTTAAATTGATATGAAAGTTCACCTAAAGTGAAATATGGTACTTTCTCAATATTTAATATTGATATTATATAATCATTTATTTGTTCAAACTTTTCATTTGTTGAAACCAAAATTATTATCTCTTATAAATAATTCCAATCAAAAAGATGTTCACCGATATTATGTAATCATTTACGTATTCAACCTCTTCATTTATTACATGTCCATAATTATTTTTATCAGTATTAGTGATAATTATTTTTATCAAATTATAATAATGAAAACATTGTATATTAAAAATGAGAGTTAAACATCTAAATATAAATAATAAATATAAAATAATTAATGCTTCTTAATTTCAAAATTTAATGGATTATTTTAAAATATTATTTAACTATAATTTCTCATTATTATTACATAAAACTATAAAACCCAAATTATAAATCCGAACGAATACATAAATCACCTTATTAACTCATAATAATGTTGTTTCAAAATTCAAATGTCACACCCATAACCTTCTTTTATGACATGTAAAGCTCTGACCGGTTAATCACTTACTAATGTGCTTATTAAAATCATCACGGTTTAATCAATATTTTTTTATGAAATCATTGGCATCGAAAAGCAGACCGAGAGTTTAACATCGTACAGTTATATCAACAAAAGAGATAACTGATTTAAAGATTCATAAAGATAAACAACATAATAAAACTAATAAATGGATTGTATCTTACTAACCGGTTGTAAATAGATATTCTCATATACCTTAAATCAAAAACCCTCATAAAAAATATAAAAAACAAAGTTTAAAAAAAAGATGTGTACAGTTAGAGGGTGTTTAGTAAAGATAAAAATTAAGGGAGAATTGAAAATGGAAATGGGGAGAAATGGTAATGGTGAAAAATGAAAATAAGTAAAAAATGCCCTTGTTTGGTATCATCAAAAAATGAAACGAGAAACGGTGGCTCAGGTCACTGTAAACTCGGTGGCGGCGACACTGCCTTGTCGACGCCAGACTACTCATCATCGCTAGAAACTAGACATCGGATTACTCACCATCGCAACAACATCCCAACATACGACGACAACGATTTAGGGTTCAATTGAACCACACGTCGGATGTGGCCTTGCCGGAATCACATCGCAACAGACGGCGACAACGATTTAGGGTTCAATCGAACCACGCGTCGCCTTGCCGCCTCGCCAAAATCACATCGCAACAGACGGCAACGACGATTTAGGGTTCAATTGAACCATACATCGCAACAGACCATGGCGAGTTAGGGTTCAATCAAACCATACGTCGACTGCGGCCTTGCCGCCTCACCGGAATCACATCGCAACCAACGACGGCGACAGCAATTTAGGGTTCAATCGAACCAGACATCGCAACGGACGACGCAATCGCCATTTCTCCACAAAATACAAAGAAATGAAAATACAAAGGATGAAGGAAAATTGAATTGAATGGAGAAACCATTTATCCGCCCAAAATGATAGATATTTTTCCCAAACAAGAAAAAACCTCCCATTTTCATTTCTTCACATTTCTTTTCTCTCTACCAAACACACCCTTATATTGGTCACCACTTATCACTAAAACAATCAGTCATAACGATCACAAACACAAGTGCTCTAGAGCATTAGCATTAGCCCATTGTTCAATTTTTTTTATTAGTTGAGGTTTTACTTTTTATTTCATTCATCCTCATCTCCTTAGTAAACGTGATCCTCTTGTAAGCTATCAATAAAAGACTAATCCGTTAGTTATTATTAGTTCTTGTTTAATATGATATTGTAATTCCTTAATTATGTATTTATGTTTAAACGGGTGGGAATATAAAAAAAAATTTAAAAATGAGAGAAGAAACCGTTGCAAATCCAGAGTAGTTTAAGAGTCAACAGATGTAACAATGTTGTGATATAAAAAATAGAAGAGAAGTAATAATCGATTACAAGCACTTAATATTTATTTTTAAACCGGTACAAGAGGTGTCATTTAATAAAGAGTTGATTACTGATTTGGTCCTTATGGTTTACACTTTTCTACTGATTCAGTCTTTTATGTTACAAAAGTACTTAGTTAATCCTTACTGCAGCAAAGTTGTATCATACCTAGTCCTTTAACCATTAAAAGTAACAGCCTTTGGGTTAAACATTTTAAAATGACCATTTTACCCTTTTGTAACATTACAAACTAAGTCCCTGTGGTTTTCAAATAGTTTCGCAGAGTCCTCTAACCTTTTTTTAAATAATTTACTATACAAACCTGAATATTTATTATTATATTTTATAAGATTTTTCAATAATTTACTATATATATGTATGTATGTATGTAATAGTAATTTATTATATTTTATTTTTACTATTACTATCATTATTTTATTTTAGTATCTTCAATACGGATCGTCACACCCTGTTATTATACATCAACTTTTCATAAATTGGCGTTATAATACATTAGAAATTTGCTATATATCCTTCTTATTTTTTATTCTTTACCCTTTTTTATTGACAAACATTATTTTTACTTATTTGTAATTCCTATAGATACCTCTTTATTCTAAAACTTTTTAATACAACTTGTCTTCCTTTTCTTTTATATTATTCTCCATATATTATATTCTCAGGGTTTATACAATATATATAAACAAATTTTTCTATCTCAAACGGTATCCTATGACATGAAATGCAATTATTCTCATTTTTTACTTAAATCACTAATACTAACTGTTTTATATATATTTATATACAATTTTCTGTTGGGTTTTAACGGTCAAAATTAACTTTTATTCATAAACTGGAACACGCGAGTTTTAAGAAAAATAATTTTTTGTTTAAGTATAAAAAAGCAAAACCTTAATTAAAATCAGGTTAAGGAAGCAATTTAAACCAATCAATATTAAATATTTTTAAACTCCTAATTACGTGAGGATTGATACCATATTTAAACTTAATTATATAACCTATCTAATCTCGGATATATCAGACTATTAAATAAGATAACTCATATCAACTAATATTTCGGAAATTATATATTATTATGTAAAAGATAATATAAAATGGAGAAAAAAAGACAGGGTGTATTAATAAAGTTTGAGATTAAGGAGGTATTTATATTAATAAAAAAAATAATATTGATCGGTGAAAAATGGTAAACAAAAAAAATTAAGCGTAATATATAATAGTGTATTATAACACTAATTTATGAAATTAAAATAAGAAAAAGATTTATATTTATGAAATAAGGAGAAAGAAGTTAATAAGAATTCGAAAATTATATTGATGTGCGTGGATAATAATGTTTGGGTGAGAAAGTGTGTTATTATGGGAGGGTATATTTTAAATGAATAAAAAGTTAAAGTAAATTAGGAGAGAGAGTGAAATAGTTAAAGATTAAGTGAATAAGATTAATTCAGATAAGATGAAAAGTCAAGACTTTGTCTTGATTGAATTTTAAAAACTCTTAAAATTAAAGAACAAAGAGAATGTTAAATGGTTTATATAATAGTATAAATATATAGTAAATTATTGAAAAATCTCATAAAACATAATAGTAAATATTCAGGTTTATATAATAAATTATTTAAGAAAAAGGTTAAAGGACTGAATGCGAAATTATATAAAAACCATAGGGGCTTAGTTTGTAATGTTACAAAAGGGCAAAATTGTCATTTGAAATGTTTAACATAAAAACCGTTACTTTTAATGGTTAAAGGACTAGGTATGAAACAACTTTGCTATAGTAAAGACCAACCAAGTACTTTTGTAACATAAATGACTGAATCAGTAGAAAAGTGTAAACCACGGGGACCAAATCAATAATTAACTCTATAAAATATAATTAAGTGACTATTATACCCCTATTTTTAATCTATTTATAAAATATCATCTAAACCCTTACTAAACTTTATACACATGTATGATTCTATTAATTTAGATGATCGAGTATGGTTGATGCGTGTGTATGTGTATATAATATCATGTAATTAACACTCAAATCAAGGTACTTACACAATTAAGAAAAACATTATTATTTTAATCAATTCTAATACTTTAAAGCAAAAGAATGGCGGGTGTTGAAACCATCAAAATTATATTTTCCTAATATCTCTCACTCAAAATAAATTGAGATAGTGATAAGTAGGATCGATCTCATAGAGACTCAGAATTTAAAACTAATGCCAATACTTTTCAAATGCACAAGTTATTGGTAACGGTACAAATAATCTAAAACTAAATTGGTGGGGTGGGGGGGGGGGTTGGTAATCGTCTACGATACAACTAACATAAAATGAAATAATTAAAGTCAATAAAACGAAATATCTATCAATGGTTATTGAATTGTGATTCAAAGATGTGTATCATGGACCATTTAAACATAAGTTCACAATTGATTCTAGGTTGGTCATAGACACCAATACACATTGTATGACCTGTTCATCCTTGCCAATAGACTAAGTAATGAAGCTTATAATTTATCCCTGATCAGCTTACAAGATCTTAGTTACAAACATAAAAATCAAGTAACGAATTGCATTAATATCTAGATAAACACCAACCGGATGGCCGGTTTGTATGAAGAGAGAAATGGGAGGCGAGATTGATGCGTGAAGCTGTGCTAGGTCATCTATGAAGATAAGGAACGTGAGATCCCCAATCTTTGACCTTCACTGTCAAAGGCTTATAGAAATATCTTAATTAACTGCGTTTGTATGGTAACTGGTAGCCGCATTTACTAATAGCACCTAAACAAATTATACAATGAGCTTTAAATGTGGTATCTTTATTCCTTTATTTTGGATTGTGACAGAGAGTGACAGGTTGTTGGAGTTAATGTATCAAAGGTTGTACTACGAGCTTGAGATTGAATAAAATTCACTTCTGTTAAAAAAAAAGATAAACATCAACCCTAGCTAATAAATAGACGCCCAATTATTTAAACCATATTACAAGAGCTTTAAACACAAATTAAATGACCTGATAATTCTTTGAAGTGTTAACTGTTACTACATAAAAAATAAGAACAATTATGTATTCCTACTTTCAACCAACACTCCAAAATTTAATCACACAACTAAACTGACCACATTCAATCGAATGAATCAACAATAGGAAGCAATCTAAACGAAGGTTTTTTAATTAGAATCAAGGTTACAATGAACCCACTAAAAGTCTCAACATAATCTTTAAAATCAAAACTACAAACCCGTTACTAAAAAATAAAATTAGCTACTCATACCTTAACGTTAATTACAAGAAATTAATGTTGAATTCTGAAAAATTGAAAAGCAATCAAAATCCACTGCTTTCTTTTTCTCCTTTTGCCTGCTCGAATTGCCGTCGATCTACCTCCCTTTTTTTTGAAAGGTTTTTTTTTGCCTTTTGTTTTATTCCTTTGGCCGCCAGTCCCACGTTTCCCTCTTTCTTTAATTTCATTTTCTTTTAATAAAATCAAATGAGACAACGTGCCATTTGAAGTGTTGCTTTAGTCACTTGTACCGTACAGCTTAATAATACGCAGGTCAAAAACCAAACAGCTTGTACTTTCTTTGTGCATATCTCACTAGTTCTTTTTCTTTCCTTTGCCTTACCATTAATAATGTTAAATATGATTAGTATGACCTATTAATTACAAAAACAAGTGTTAAAATATATGGATTTTAATGAGAAAATATAATCAAAATAATACTTATCAAAGAATTAAGCTGAAAACAATAATTTTTTAAACTCAAATTTTAATAACACTTATGAAAGATATGAAGAACATCGCTGAAAGTAAATTGCCTACAAACAAAAAATAACACTGACATGCAAATATAAAAAACCATTTAATAGGGTTCTCAATCGGGCATGCTCGAAACAAAATTGCAGTCGCAGTGCCGAGTATATGCAGAAACCTCAAAACAAAATCGAATATGGCGGTAGAAGGTAGTGGCGGCGGTAGGGGGAGCCGACGTGAGTAGAAGCGCAATGGGGAGGGCATACGAGGAAACGTGAACGTGGATAATTGGAAATAGAGGAGATCACGTAACAAACATATATCCATTGAATTGAAGCAAGGGCAATATTGTCTTTTCATTATTTTTAATAATTAAAAAGAATTTATATTGATTTAAAATGATTAAAATTTGATAAAAATAGTGATTTGGGTAAATAAGATATTATGAAAGCTTAAAAAGGACATATAAAATATTTATAAGTTAAGCTAAACAAATAAGAAATTTTGATATTTGATAAGGTATATATGATATTAACCCATTTATATTATATTTTATATATATATATATATATATATATATATATATATATATATATATTAAAGCTAGAGTAAGTTGAAAAA
>JAUEJL010014775.1:0-21992 GCA_032274825.1 Drosophyllum lusitanicum | reverse complement strand
TATATTACTTGTACTACTTAACTTAAAAAATTGTCTTAAAAAAAGAGCTAAATGCTTTATAGAGTAGTAAAGATACTTACTATATATGGATGGAGTAAATTAAATAAAATACTTGTGTATTATTTATTTCATCTTAGCTATTTATTGTACCAGAAGAAGTCCTAATATTGATGGCTTGTAATTTTCTAGTTATTTGCTCGTTCTATTTTTCATCTTGTGTCATAATAGGTGTAGAAGAAAATATGGCCATGAAGTATGAATTGTGCATTTTGTTTTTTGGACATAAATGACTAAACACAAGCTAATATCAATAAGATTGACGTACACAAAAGCTTTTAACCATATTCCACGTTGTTGTCGTTAATTTGCAACAAACGATTACCGAGAAATCTAAAAGATCAGACCAACGTACAGACTTCAATATCTTTGCCAGGGGCTCACCAAGTGCCTCATAACTTTGGCTCTTCATTTCTCTCCTATGATTGAAGTTCAGACCGTCAAAATCTTTGCCACCGGGTCTTTTACCTTTGTTCCCTTTTGCCATGCATACTACTTGTTACCCCTCGCGGGCCTCGCCTTTTGTTCCTTAACTCCTTTTACCGACTGAGCTAATTTTTTGCATTTTATAGCCTTTTCAACTTTAGCTCTTAATTCCCTGCAATAACTAGTATTGTGACCATGTTATTTGTCATAGTCACATTACTTGCTATTGTCTCTTCCCTTGTTGGTAACTTGTTATTGTCTCTCACTTTGATTATGCTTGTCACCTCCTTTATTCTAGTTTTAAGAGTTACCAGTATAACTTTCTTATTTCATAGATTAATCTTAAAAGTATTTGGGCTTCTAGGAGCCATTTGATCTGTTGTGTTTCAATGGTATATCTTTTGACAAATGTTTTTGATCTTTCAATATCCCTTGGTATATTTTTAATAAAAGGTAAGATCATATAAAAGATAATGCTTATGTGGCAATTTATTAAACATTTAAGAGTCAATGGATTGCAGATGTCTCTTATCCAAAGCCTCGCCAAATCTAATGAATGTAGCTCTATTTTAAAATTAATTTTTTTGATAACGATGTTATTACGCGCATTTAGTTCACTTAGCTTACAACATCCACAGAAAACCCTCGTTTACGTAAAGAGAAACAACCTAGTAGCTAATGAGTATGACCTTTAAATGTTGTACCCTTTAATCAAAAACAGGCCCAACAAATATGCCTAAAGTTCCCTTGTTTAGACTTTAGATACCTGAGAGTCTATAAGAACCCGATGGCTTTGCCACAAAAAAACATAAGACTTTAAAGCTCGAGAAGCATATGGTTGTAGTCACTGGATGAGAGTTCTAACAAAGGATAAAGGTCTAAATTAAAACCTTGACGTCTTAAAAGTTGTGTTATTTGCAAAGAAACTGTACACAATTATCTGCCCTTGTCCCCTTGTAATATCAAGTCATATAAGGTTGGGGCAGAAAAAAGAACAGGGATATAAACCAGAAACACTGAATTCATGTCTACTCAAAGAAGCTTACCCTGACCAGTTGTTAAAATCAACTGCCGAAGGCGTTCCAAACTTCCTTTTACACTCAAACAGCTTGACACCAACTACCCCATTAAATCTCCAACAATAGAAATACATGAGTTTGGTTTCAAGTTACCACCAAAAGTCATCTTTCATCCCATCTTCACGATTATACTTAGACCTCTGATAAAGTAGGCGAAAAGGAGAAATTTAGCAACATACAAAAACATTAAGAAAATGAAGAGATCCGAAACAAACCTTGTTGGTGTCGGATAGTACAGCATATGCCTCCCCAATCATCTTAAAAAGCTTGTCGGCGTCCTTGTGGATGGTCATGAAAATCTCTTTCCAAACATGGCCATCTGCTCCACTCTCACTTCTTGCTAAGAACTTGCCCGCCTGCATTTAAAGTTAGCCGGTTACAAGTACTATATCAAGATCAAATGTGAAAAAAAGATCAAATGTGAAGAAAAAAATAAAACAAAACCTTGTCTGGATGGTGTTGAAGTGCAGCTTTATGGTATGCTTTTTTAATTTCTGAACCAGATTCTGACCCTTTTAATCCCCTATCATGGTATAATAAATGAGCATACAGCAGTTACAAGTTACTATGAATATATGCATACTTACAAGATGAGATAGAGATCCAACGTCATTCCTATCTTCATGTTTCTATTCATGGAAGCAAGACGCTGACGAGCTAGTGTTAATTCTTTCACATACTTCTCTTCACTCTGCTTTTCAAGAAGAGAGATGAGCCTCTGAAAATCAAGGGCTGCCTGCTCATAGTCTCTTATTTTCTCATGTAGATTGGCCCTCCTAGATATTGCCTAAAAATGACAATTCCTTGACTATTTTAAGTAAAACAATAAAATCCAAAAAAAAATACAGCATTGTATTGTGTTGATGACAAACCACATATCAAATTTTTCCACTGATAGGCCTTTGAGCTAGCAGTATCCAGTTGTTTTTTATGGTGTATTGAGTTTCTTGTTCAAATGAGACATATCCCAAAAAACTAGTAAATAAATAAACAAAAAGAAAACAGACCTTCATGTAATCCCCATCAAGAGCTATGGCAAAATTGCAATCTGCAATGGCATCAATGACTTTACCCAAAGCCTGGTTTGCAGCAGCACGATTGCATAAGCAGATGGCAGTAAAATGCCTTGATTCAATACCTCGTGTTACAGCAGTACTATAAAGCTCTACTGCTTCTCTATATTTCCCAGATTTAAAAGCCTCATTTCCTGCATTCTGGAGTTAATAGGGTGGTAAATAAACAAAAAATGGAAAAAAAAGAAAAAAAAATTCTGCTTGAGATAATATATGTATGTCACATGGAAAAGCATAAAACTTTGAACCATAATCAGATCAAAAGCTACCAACATTATCACACTGTTGATTCTTTACTGTTTGCATAAATTTCTACTAAAATGCACAAGAAAAATCAAGGGAAATGATAATATTACAATAATTCTTCAATATCAAGTCTGCAATAAGTTCTGTGCTACTGCGTCATGGCAAACGTTTACATACAAACGATTGATTCACGAACATAAATAATATTACAAACCACATGATATGACTCATACCTTACAGCAAAGAAGCTCAGATATAATAGCAACTGAAGGAGAGGATTGTCCCTTAATCCTGCAATGAGAAACAGAAAATACCAAGTTTGATGACAAACTTCCTTCTTTTTAGAGAACATTTGAAACTGCATATTTTGGTTAAATTGGCAATTAAATAAATAGATATATACACATATATCAATAATATTATGCATGTATGCATGTCTACACGAAGGTACGACTATTACTTGGTTTCAGGAGGTGCTAATTGTTCATATTTCTCAAGGGTGGCAAGGGCCAAGTCAAACTTAGCCATATGAAAGTACGACCTAGAAATTAGGTTCCATCTCCAAAGATTCAATGATTGCTTTTGATCCTCTGGGATTTGATTGATATCACCTGTGGTGGTGAAATTCTTTACAGCAGAAACAAGTGTTTGCTCACACATTTGAATTACCTCTTCATACTTACGCAGCTGTTACATCCACATATTATAAAGCCAACGGTGAGAATACTTATATCTCAAAGTAACTTACTAAGCTTATTAGCTTTACTAATGAAATCCTAGCAAGTTGCAAGCAAATACCATAAAGAGAGCCTCCCCTTTCAATTCTAGTAGTTTCTCTGAATAGCAGCTTATTGACAACGCCTCTGTAATAAGCTCCAAAGCATGAGTTGCTGACTCTAAAGTTTTATGTTGCAAAAGTTCAGCTGACTGGTTGATGTAATCAACCACTTTCTGTCAGTCACAAAAACCCCAAATCAGAATCCAATGCAAAGAAAGTTAAGTCCATTAATCAAAACATGCACACACGCATATGTATATATACACACCCACAAATCTTATATATATCTTAATTGTCTGCTGACTAGATTTAAACGCTAGTACTTCTTTAAGTTGCAGTGGTAATAAAAATGTTACCCACTTTACATAAATAGTACATGGTACCTCAGCATTTTGTAAGCGATCAGATGCTTCAATAGTAAGCCTTCTATCCAAGCAAACAATTCCTGAGTTCAAGCACTTCTTGAAATTGTACAGTGCATCATCAATTTCTCCAAGAAGCAGATGGCAACTAAGAAATACAAACCACAAAAGTAATACATACACACAGACACACTTTATATAACTTGAAAGAAAAGGATATGTCTGAAATCTTACCTCCCAGCAGTTAGGCAGACCTTAAGAAAACCGGGATCTAATCGATTTGCCATTCTGCAGTCCTCTAAAGCTTTCCTCGTCTTCCCAAGTGACAACCTTTTAGCAGCACGATTGGAGTAATACAAGACAAGTGATTCAAGTTCTGGCGTCTTTGAAAAAATCTCTGCACCCCCAACAAAAACTGAAGCTATAGCTTTTGCTGCTTTTCTCCATTGCTCTGTCTCTAGCTTCAGGTTCATGATTTCAGCATCTGCAGTCTCATTTATTTCTTCAAGCTCTTTTATCTTCTCATTCAGCTCATCTTTAGTTTCTTTAAACTCACTATTCAAAACCCGCCACTTCATATCCATCTCCTTATCCTTGTCTCTCAAGTAAGATAACTCCTTTCTACTTTTGAATAAATCCTCTTGAATTTTGTTCATGTTTAGAATCATTTCCTCATTATTGGCTTGAGATGAGTCGAAGTCTTTGGTAGCTTTGTCCAGTTGAATCTTCAGATGAAGAATTTCTCGGCGACACCTTTGTAGTTCTTTTTCCTTTTGTTCTAGCAATGGATTTACATCAACAACATTCTTCGGAGATAACTCATCAGAAACGTGCTTCACTGCCTCTGAATTTGTTAATACTTCAGCTGAAGAGTTAATAGGTTTTGCTCTAGCCTTGTTGGTCCCAGAATTGAATCTTATGACACCACCTTGTGATGAATCACTAGCAGAAGCTTGGTTTTCACTGACACATATCAACTTATTTTAAAAAACTGGCCAATAATCTGATGGCATTTAGGTTCGAAAGTGAAAATGGTATATTAAGATTTAATGTTCCTATATGATAGAACAGAGTGAGTATCAAATATCTAATACACGTGTTAGAAATCCTACATTTCGTTATATAGCATGCAAACATCTAACTTTTTGTTCATATAATTATCCAACAAGCTTTGGTTTCATATCCAATCACAGACAAAATAAGAACATAAAACACTACAGTTTATGTTAAGGGGTGTTTGGATGTGTGTTTAATCCGATTATTTCAGAAATCAGAGCAACCAATTCCTTACATCCGGATAGAAGTGATTACGATCACCGATAAATGGATAATCACCTTCAAAATGCACATCCAAACACCCACTTGAACTTGTTGCAAAAAAAAGTAATCCAAAATATATATGTAAAATAATCTGATTCTAACTCTTCAAGACATAATAATCACCTTCAAAAAGCACATCCAACTATCCAATTCCAAAAACCCCCGTGAACTAACAGACGGTGTTAGGCTTCTTCCAACTCTGCAACAAATTATGATTAGTAGTATTCTAGACATAACCTACAGATCATGAACATACAAGTGTTCAGGTAAACATTACTGCACTGCCGGTCTACTAAAAGATAATAAACTAATCACATTAAGGAATCTCAGATATAGCACAAATTTATCAAAGGTACAAATCCAATAACGGCAATAGAGTTATAGAAATTAACCGCTTTAACGCATATTCGATTCTAAAGAATGATCAAAATTAGCCAAACACTATGAGAAAAAGGAAAAAAAAACCTCACCTCCGCTCCGGACAGTCGCGAACAACGTGACCAAGTTGCTGGCAACCATAACAACGCCGTCCACCACCACGACCACCACCACGACCACCACCAACACGGCCACCACCACCACCACGGTTAACAGCCGCGTAACTTGGTTTTTTCTCAAAATCCTGATTACTAGGCTGCGTATCTACATGATCAAAATTTGATCTATGATCTGGAACTTGAGAACTCATATTCCCCGGATGCATTCTCTCCATTGCGATCTGTGGAACTTAAGAGTTAGGGTTGATGCGGATTGGAGTGAACTTAGAAGTTTTGATCAGGAGTAGAAACGTTTGTATTTCCTAAATGCGTCAACTGTTCACTGTTGATCGTCGTCTGTTGAAAGTCTGAGCCAGGACAACTTTTTCAAAGTTGCCTCCTTTTTCGGTAATTATTTGTATTATAAAAAGACCAAAATAAACTATATTCGATGTCTACGATCTATATATATATATATATATAAGGTATACAATCAAATTTACCTTAATTATATATGTATATAATCAAATTTTATTTTTGTGAATTAATATAATAAATTTCCTTAGGTCTATAATAAATTTACCTTAATTATATTTGTTATATTTTTTATAAATTTTCAACTAAAGCAAGAAGAATCAAAACATGATGAGTCTGCTAATCTTTGAATCAATTTGCCAGGGTTCAAATAGCTTCAAAAACCTATTTTGTTGATTTTTGTCGAACCACTAACACACACTCTTAATCTACATTTTATGTTCACAACAGGGCTTGAATAATCACCGTCAAAGAGAGAGGATCACTTTAAACACACATTGATACTGATATACCAAAGACCCTTTGGTCCCTATTTTGTTGATCTTTGAATCAGTTTCTTCTACTCAATTTCATGTTTGAAAATCTTTCTACTACTCAATAATTTTCCATGATCAGTTTTATGTTTGTTTGATGTTTGAATTTTTGCAAACAATTATGTGTTCTAAAATCTACGAGAAATCAACTTTTGTTGCTTGATGTGGGTTAGGGTTCATATCAACTTGTGATTGATGAACATTGATTTTGTTCTGATTCTTGGTTACATGAGTTCGAATTTCATTTCTGATTTCTATAGTTCATTTTCAAAAACCAATTCACTTTTAAACCTAGATTGATTATGGTTAGTGTCATTTTTTTGTGTATTTATCAATATCTATTCAATTATCTTGGTTAATATGTCTGCAAACTTCAAATTTGGGTTTAGATTAGGTTTAGGGTTCTTCATTTATTTAGATTTACACTTTGGCTTCGATTTGGTTTTCTGCATGTGTTTCTTGTTTGTATTAAGAATCATAATGTTACAATTCGGTCATGTGTTTTGACATTGTTGATGTTTGATTTGTTTAAGATTGAATGTGTCTATTCTTGTGAACACATGAACATCATGAAGAAACACAAGAACGTCCTAATTAGAAAATAAAAAATAAAGATCACTAGCTACACACATTTCAAGTCACGAGTGTATACAATGGTAGGATTTAGAAAATGGTAGTTCGTTGTATTTGATGGTATCAAGGCAAAGTGACACATGCTTTTGTTTGTAATTTCCCTACCTTATTTAATTTGGTTCCTAATATATAATCTTCATTTTGTTATTACGAAGCATAGTAGACAAAGAGTCGAAGCCAACTCTTGTTTATGTTGTTGATCAATGTCACTTTATTGGTTTTTGTAGATAGGGGTTAGTGTTTCTTCTAAAAATATGACATTGGTAGGCAGTATACAGTCTCAAATTTTATATGTATTTTGTTTCATGTTAGTACAGAAATTTAAGAAAAGCATGAAACTTATGCATGTAAGTGATGCATATGAATAAGTATACATAAAAAGGTGTTAAAAAAAACTCGCATATTTCATATGCAACATGTTATCTTGCATGTCAAATGTGTTGTACCCTTAAATACCCTTGTTTGCTCTTACACAAGCAAATTAGTCTTAGTTGCCTAACGAGGTTGTATATCCGAAGTATAACACTGTCTTTTTGAGTTTTTTAAGTAGAGAAAGTGAAAAAAGAAAAGCTAAGAATTATTTTGTCGTATTAAGTTGATGGAAAGGATAGTCATCTTCTTTCTTTTGCAATCATTTGCTTTTGCACTAAATTTCATCACTAATTCCCTTTATTTACATTTGGGTTTGAAGCTTATTAAAATTTCCAGATCATAATAATCCCGACCTAATAAGCTAATTTAGATTCGGGACGGATTAGTCACGTTCAAGTATTTTTAACACCTTTACTTGGTGTTGTTTTGTCTAACTTATTAATAACTTATTTTTTTCGGTTTACTTTTACTAAGCTTATTTTTTAACATAATAAACGATTTTATGAAAACTAAGACGGAAAACAAGTTGATAAAAAAATAAGTGAAAAAATAAACCACAACAACCCGCGACTTATAATGGTTTATTCCTTCAAAAAATTAACCCGAGAGAAACGGGGCTTTCAACAAATAGCCAGCCACACATACGGCAGTCAGTGTGCCTTGAGGTCGTCTGCAACTCCGTCCACTGGTTCTATTCTTTTATCCTTCCGATTGTATGTTCATTGTAGTTTCTCGTACCTAATCATCCATGCCTTCATATATGTTGTGTTCATATGACATTTGAATCTTCTCTCGCTGTAATCTTGTGTAATTTTTCTATTTGCAACTAAACTTTAATTCACCATTTCCCCTTCTTTTTTGTCAAACGCCAATCTCCTGCATTAACTTCCTGGATTTTTGTGGTATTTTATTGATTTAATTATTGTTAGGCAAGGAACCCTAATTTTAATTTTAGGGTTCGCGGTATCTGGTTAATACCGACCTCAAACGAAGAAATTAAGATAGGGTAAAGTTAACTAGGAGCGCAATTTTATTAATTCTTCACTCAATTTGGTTGTGCGTATAGTTTAATTGACAATCTGCAATTGGAGACACTTGTATTCTGGTTTATCTCCATCTCCTTAGTTTTTCTTAACAATCCAAATCCATGGCACATACTTCACTGTAAATATCACTCAATCACGTGTGTACAAGATGCATTCTGATTATGACTAACAAGATTTTACGAATGCAAACGATATGTGACTTTGAAGAACATTTTAAACAATCAGTAATCCAGCGACGAAATGCCAGCTTTTTTTATACAATTTAATCTCATAGACTTGCATTCTGAGATTAGAAAGTATTATTTTTATGTCTTGCCAGATATAAATTGGCATCAAGATGGGAAACAAACCTGCAAAGGAAAGAGATGAGGTACTTGTAAAGGTTGTGCCACCATTGGACCGTGCATATGTGCGTTGGCTTGCAAAAGATTTGGAACGGATTCATGGCTATGTTCCTAGAAAACCTCGTGCTGTAAAGCCACCTGATCATTATGTTGACTACATGCGGATGAATGGATGGTTAGATCTCGACCTAAATGATCCAGACCTCGCACATTTATTCAAGTAGCAACTGTGTCAAATCTCAATAATAGAGGTACATTAAAAACCAGCAAAGTGTTATTTTATGTGTAATTACCAGGTATACATAATTGTTAGCAGTGAAATGGTTCTTGTGACAAGGCTTGAACCTTGATTTGAGTAACGAGAACTTTGTATTATGTATCAACATGTTTTACGTTAGAGAATGTAATTTCGTCCCATTTATAGGTAAACAGGTCGATTTGAGTTTATCTTTTTCGTCCCTAACTAGTCAAATGGGTAAACTATTGGGAGTAGCTTCAGCGACCATCATCCCCTTAATGACCACTACCCCTTGGACTCTGTCATGGACGCAACACCCTTGATCCCCTCTATTTGGGTATGGGACTCAGTTTGAGTTATAAGAGTGTTCATTCCGCATTACCGAACCCATTACTAAGTCGGGGTGAATATCCTTTAGCTTTACTTTAAAACTAATAACAAAAAAGACCATTTTGTTTGGCAATATTTTCAGGTTTTATACATACTTTTCAAAGGAGACTATTAGCTTGAGTATTGTTCTTTATAGGTTTAATGGATACTAAACAAATGATAACATTATCCAATCCTGACTAAGCAGGGGGCTTGGAGAAGGTAGGATGTAGACAACTCGTGATTGTCATAGTCTAGAACATTTTAAAAGAAACTTTCGCTCTTAGTTAGCACTGACTCTACTTCAAATAGCATGCTACCACAGTACCGGTCATATAGCATTTTTTCATGTTACTTGTCTAAGAAATTTACTTAGACTATTTATACTCAATTAAACTAAGCTTATAAGATTAAACCAGATCCAATTTGATGAGCCCATCTTTTAGTTAATATAAATATGAGAAGTGATTTATACTCCTACTTATATTTCTTCTTACAAGATCAACATAAGCGTCAAAATTAATGGAGAAGGTGCAGAAGGAGAATTAATGGACTCCACATATCATCTTGTGGTGAGTAGGAAGATCAAGTTGGAGGATATATATCATTTTTCTAATAAATTATTCTAAAAGACCTATCTAACTCATGTTTAAAACAATTAGCGTATAAATAAATCATTATTGTAAAAGAAAAATTAGAAAACACATGTTTAAAACAATTATGGTATATAAAAACAATTTGTATATATTTAGCAAACCTATTTTTAAGTTGTCGCACATGGATTATAGAATCCACGAACCGACTCATTGTGTTGTCATTTAATCTGTAAATCTTTAATATAGCTAGATTCCATATTTCTAACTGTCATGACTTAAGAAAAAGATCTAGTTTTTTTTAGCCTTGTACAACTCTATCTTGTCCTTTGTCGACGTCTACTAGATCCGTGGCCACCCATCAAAATGAAATAAAAATAGCTTCCAAAAATATTTCTTTTTTTTTATTTAAGGAAAAGAAAGGAACATCGTAATTACATTCTTTAAAGGAATAATAATAAATTAATAATAACAAACAAAGTTACTAACAGTAAAAAGAAAATTTCGTCTATGTAATAATCTCTTATCTCTTAATAATAATATTATTAATAAAAGACTAACACGAATAAAATCTATTAAACAATCTTAACTATTGATTTAGATAAAACAATTAATTATCAAATCTGAACAATACATTGTTAAAATTAAAATTCAATTTTGACTTTTTTCAATCAAAATTGGCTTTCATTTTGACTTTAGTTTTAAATCAAAATTATTAAAGAAAATTTTATATACGTCATTCGTAAACTTTAAAATATCTTATCTGTCACACCTTAGTTTATGAATTTCATATTTGCCCATTATAAAATTTTAAAATATCATATTTAACTAAATTTTTAGTTTTATTATCTTATAATATTTTATAATCATTTTAAACTTTTACTAATTATAACCAATAAATACTTGAATTTATTGTCGTAATTGTGACAATAATAATCGAAGATTTATACAAGAAATACAATCACGTCTCTTCGTATCATGAAACCACGTTTTTACCGTCATATTTGCCCTCCTTGCGTCGAAGCTTCCACCGGTGGTTCGGTATTGGCGTTGTCTTTCGCTATTTTGTTAAAATTCTCATTTCTTTCACGTTCTATAATTATTTAATATCTTAACATTTTTTGTTTATAATAACGCCTTTTAATTATTAATTAATAATCTTCGAATAAATATAAAATTTATTAACAATCCTAACTATTAATTTAGATTAAAAATTTTAATTATCAAAATCTCAACCATTTATTTTAAAAAAAATTAAAATTCAATTTTAATTTTTTTTTTGTCAAAATTAAAACTTAATTTTTACTATAAATCAAGATATTATTCAAATTTAATTTTAACATAAAATAACACAGTAGTAAAAATTAAATTCAAAGAAAAAATAAAATAATAAGTCATGCGTACATAAAGATATGTACACTCTTAAGATAAGAATATATATTATTATAATACAAAAAAATCATATTTTCAAGTAAACTTGTATATTTAATTAATTAATTATAATCTTTTCATTTAGTTAAAATAATAACATCATTATTTAATTAGCAATCCTAATCATTTATTTGGTTAAAATTAAAAGTTAATTTTAACTTTAAATCAATTAAATTTGTATTAAATATTATTTCTAGAGTTGACATCTTTTACTTTTCTATGTCAACTGAGATCAATATAAAATTCTTTTAAATTTTAAGAAAGTCTTAATTTTAGCTTTTTTTTGTCTATACAGAACAATAATGGGCATCTCAACTAGTATTCTTTTATAAGATTAAAATAGAACATGTGATTAACAATGGTTTAACCTTCGATAAAAGCGAAATATTAGAAAATTAATAAATGAAAGCCAGAAAAACACACATTCACTGGTTTTTTGTACAGTATTAAATGACGAAATAAAATAAAATACAAATGTAATTACTGGGCAAAAACCTGACCTTCACTGTGCAAGATCCATCTCATGTTCCTGCTTGGGTTCCTATCCACCTTTTATATTTATTAATTACTATGTAGGCTTACTCTAGGACTTCTAATTCCTCATGTAACTCAACTCCTAGATCAGAATTCTTGATACTTGGAGACCGATAACTTATCGAGCATAGTTCTTTTTTTTTTTTGTGTGTGTGTGGGTGCTTGTAGGAAATTTACCAACGGGGATAAGAGTCATGGTAATTCCTTCTCGAGTCCCCCCAATGGTAATAATGGGAGTTAGTATAGCTGTTTTTTGATTCGTGTGAATTTCTCCGGTTGGGGGTCTCGAATGGAGAACTGTAAAAGTTGGAAGCTCTTCTGCTGTTGCTACCGATGTTTATGTTCATTTCATCCCACATTTCTTCTTCAAGATCATACTTGGACCTCTGCAAATGACACTTAGATGTTACAAAAAAATGGCAACTTGAGGACAAAGGCTAACATCTTATTTGTTATGTGATATGGTCAAAGAAGTTTTATTGCCCAGATGCGAGAACAATGAACTGAAAAACAGTCGTACCTCGAAATAATAGGAAGTACTATTCGTACAACATCTGACTGATAAGAAAGGCTAACAAGTTGCAGATCACATTTAGAAGCTTGGGTATGTTTATAGTTTTCGGAGCTCTGACATGTGCTATGATAAATAATCTATCGACATGCACTTTCTATTCAACCCATTTCCTATATATGTGCTATAATTAATAATCAGTCACTTATGCATCCACATGCACCATATTGCGTTATTCAGGAAAAAAAACACTAAATCAGTTATCTCATTGATGCAAAGCAAAAAACAAATACAACTTAACAAGCATAGACACAATCAACAAATGAAGATCTTAAACACCAACAAATCAGGTTGATGCAAACCCATATATACATATTCACACACAATAAATTAATTCTTTGGTATATTGTCATCGTTATTAACTTAAAAATTTTTAACTAACGGAGACCCACAGACAATTAACAATCTCCAACAAATGCTATATACAGATGATTGAAAAGGATATGATGAAAGATGATACGGGAGAAAGGCAAAATATGAATTGAGTTTTTAAAACTTATCTTCTGGGTAGGATATGGAAGGAAATGGCACTGGTGACAAGAGAATAGGAGAGACTCAACTACACTCGTGCATAATAATGAAACAAAAACCAAAAAGAAAAAAAGAAACACACACAAACACAACAACACAAGCATGCTCTCAAGTGTCTACATTCTAAAAAGCAGGTTGTAGATATAAAAAAGGCTGCAGACCTCGGTCGAATCTGAGAGCACGGCATATGCCTCTCCAATCATCTTGAAAAGTCTGTCAGCGTCCATTTGAATCAATTCAGCAATCACTTTCCATTGTTGCCCGTCGATTCCACTCTCAGCTTTTGCAAACACTTGACCAGCCTACAGCTCAGCAGCACAAACAAACTCCTTAGCAAGAGATATGAGTGACAACTGACAAATACATACATTCAACAAAAACTCTATTCTTTTAGATTACAACACAAATTGAGCACCTTGTCTGGATGATGTCTGAGAGCTGCTTTGCGATAAGCCTTCTTAACATCCGATGCAGCATCTGAAGATTTTAGTCCCCTGGAAATAAAAAAGAGCATACTAAGATGAGCGGTTTCAGGCTTTGAAGATTTAATTCTTCCAGATTAAAGAGTAAGTTAAAGTTTTCATAATTATTCCTGATTATTTACACATATCGAGCAAACGCGATGAACATTCATTTAATTAGCTATAAGAAAATATAACACAAAAGAACTTACAGAACAAGGTAAAGGTCTAAAGACCTTTCTTTTTTAGCGTTTTCTTCTACAGAAGAAAGGCGGCGGCGAGCTCTTCTAAGATCTTTGACACTGCCATTAGTGGTTTTCCCTGGTGTGGCAGATTTCTGAGGATTCTCCCCTGACTTCGCTTCAAGAATGGAGATGAGTCTCTTAAGATCATCAGCTGCATGCTTGTAGTCTCTAATCATCTCCCATAATGTAGCTCTTCTCGAGAGTGCCTGACAAATCAATAAACTTTCAAAAGTTCTTACTGCCACCTTATAGTGGTAAATTTAAAAAGAGGCATACTACCTCAGGTAGAATATATCCTGTACGCTAAAATATGCAATCTGCTCAGCAAGCAAATTAAACATAGATTGCTTGAGTCTGATGAGCCAAAATTATACAAATTATAAACTCCATAAAACCTGATCCATTTTTAGGGTTTGACCTTAAATGATATTTGGGACAAATTAAATTGAACTTGAGAAAAGGCGATTTGATAAAATCAGAGCACCAAAACATGCAGCATACCTTTGGGTAACTTCCATCGAGAGCTATGGCTGTGCTACAATCTCCAATTGCATCAATCACTTCACCCAAAGATTGGTGTGCAGCCGCGCGATTGCAAAAACAAACTGCTGCAAATGAGTGTGATTCAACACTCTTTGATATTGCAGTGGTATAATGCTCTACCGCTTCCGTGTACTTACCACCCTGAAAGGCTTCATTTCCTGCACTCTATACACCCCCACAAAAATTCCAAGAAAAAGAAAAACAGAAGAAGATAAGTACATTGGCGAAGATACATCATTACATAGATATGTAAATGTTTTCAGTCATTTGAATGGCAACAATAAAGTCAAAAAAACACTCGACTTTTCTGAAATTTAAAAGCCATTATCAGGGTCTGAAAATTAGAGGAAAGAATATGTTGTACCTCCGAGATGCAAGTAACATCTCAAGAAATCTATGCTTCAAAAATAACCACATAAACCAACTGTGATTGGTATTTACATGATATAAAATACCACCTTTGCTAATTTGCTACAAAAAATAGATAACAACCAAGGAGTCACTACATATTTCCCTTTGCCACTCATGAATACTTGAAAGCTGAGACCAAAAGCATACACACCCAAGATGCGGGATACACATCAAGAAATCAGTATAAACTGCACTTTGTATTTTAGTTATTGCAAAACACACTTATACAGTATCAACATGTGCAGTTGTTTAAAGTACTGTATTGCAATATAGTTCATGTGTTTTTGTGTTTTACATTTCTATTAAATAAGATGTTACCAAATACATGAATCTCAGCTATGTTAAGTTGAGCCTTCTTTCCTCCAAATTTGAGATTTTTAATCTTAAATTCATGAATCAAAAAGTTAGCTAACTTCATGTCAACTTTCATAAGTTTTCTTCATCTTTAACTCGATGAGAAATCTTCTTCACACCTATGAAGTCACGTCTAGAAGTACTTTATTGATCTAGAAGTGTTATTCATGGAATAAAAACTAAGTAGAACGATAATAGAAAGCATGTGAGAGGAGAGAGTCATGAAATAGATTTCATATTTACCAAGATTTTTCCAGCTGAATATAAAATAGTGCCATAAATGCATGAGATTTTCCATATTGTATTAATAAGTAAACAAGCAGGGTAACCAAAAAACACTGCTAGCATACCTTGCAGTGTAAAAGCTCACGTATAGTAACAGCCAAATGGATAAATGACTCCTCAGTGTCCACACTCCTGCTTCCACACCATGTAATGGATGTCAGTACCGCATTTTTTGGCCTTCCCAAACAAATTGGGATATTAGGATTTATTATAATGATAAAACTGTACGCATTACTTGTCTGCAGTAGTTCTCAGTTGCTCATATTTCTCAGTATATCCGAGAGCTATCTCAAGCATACCCAGATGAAAGTAGGACTTGGACAAGAGTTTCCACCTCCAAAGCTTTGTTGAGTTCTTGCAATCAAAATTCTTTTCGGCTGAATCTATAGTTTGCTCGCACAGTTGAACCACCTCTTTATACTTCCCCAACTGTTATGTGCAAGACCGAATAAAGGAAAAGTTATCAATTGCAATTATAAAAGCAGGTATTAACAATGAAGATTATAATATATAAATCATATAGAGCATCACATACCACAAGAAGGGCATCTCCTTTCATATTGAGTAATTTCTCTGAGTAGTAGCTTATAGACAAAGCATCCGAAATAATTCTCAATGCATTAGTTACTGACTCGCTAGTTTTGTGTAGCAAAAGCTCTGCGGACTGCTTCAGACAATCGGCGACTTTCTGCCAGTGAGAGGATTAAAAAGTAAGAAGTTGTCTTATAGGGACACCTATTGCGGGCGCACATACACTGAGGGAGAGATGCTACATCAAGGTAGCTGTAATAGTGTGAAATTGTGTTTTTTATAAATATTACAGCACGAAAACAAGCCGTCGTAAGGTTGGATTCTCAAACTTAATTTGTGGAATTAATTTATAACTCTTATCCAGTAACATATACATGCTCTAATCTTTGATCCAAACAAACATGATTGGAATTCAAGATCTCAAGTGCCATGACCTTGAAACTGTGTCTAAACGGCAATAAACAAGGATAACACTCATAACAGTATGGCCATACAATTGCATAAATGTTGGGAATAAAACACACACACACACACAGAGAAGCGGCATTGAAGTATTACCTTTGCCTTCTGCAGGCCATCAGCAGCTTCAATTGCAATTCTCCTGTCCAAGCAAATGATGTTCTCAGACTCCAAGCACTTGCTATAATTATAGCATGCGTCCTCTAGCTCTCCTAGAAGTAAATAACAACTAGAAACAGGATACCAAAAGAACCAGTAAGACATTATATCCATTTAACTGCAGCAACTTCCAATGAAGCCTTGTAGCTAAAAGAAGAAACAAAATGAATCCAAATATAACAAGAAAGGTGCCAAGTCCCATGGCAATTAGATATAAGATGCATCATATGAATATTGGTTCATTTGTTACACTAAATTTCATCTTCCATACCCACAACAGACACCCGAATGATCAACACAAAATAATGCATCCTTATACTTTGAAAACTGGCATAGCTGATTAAGGATTAAAATTTAAATCACAATAAACCACCACTCCAAGACACATGTATAGGCTTGATCACCAAAATAAAACATTCCAAACAAATCCAAAAAAAGCATGTTACTGTAAAACTCTCCACGAGCTTAAAAATATTTGAAAAGTTAAGTACTAATGTCAGACAAAGATGATAATTTTTAAAAGTTAAATTGAGAAAAATATAATATAAATATTCTTAGTGTGTGAAGTTACTTATGCATCTATTCAAGTCACATCTGAAATACTTGATAACTTTAGCTCTTTTAGCAAGCATGTAAGTCATTACATAGGCATATCTGATGTTCATATGTTATCAAGTTGTAACCTTATCAACATTTACTAGCAAGAAATTCCTAGAACTTGCGGAGTATTAACCAAACTGTACGATAAAGATATTAGAACAAGAAACCGAAATCCAAAGAACTTGCCTCAGATTTGACTATTCTAAGCAAAGTAATCAAGTAAAGACAAGCTTTCACTAGATAAGTAGAGTAAATATGACTGCAACTAGGATGACGAAAGCTTCAAGATTCAACGAAGACAAAGTATATGGGAGAAGAGATGTTCATTTAGGAAAGAGGGAACGATTTGAGGAAAAACATAATGTTTGTTCAAAAATCAACTCTGAGCATAAAATCCATGTCATTACTTTCTCGTTGACACTGTATAATATCTAGACCAAAGACTTTCATATCTTTCAAACAAGAAAAGTCCCTAAAGATAATATAGTTTAACTGTGATTGCCAATTAGTAAGTAGTTAAGAATCAGATAAGACAAAGCATGCAGCATAAAAATTGCAACCAGCAAATCGAAACTATTCAGCAAACAACAAGTCCATCAACCCAAAACTCATTTGTTTTTTACTGTTTTAATCTTGTACCTTGTCTCCTTTGAGACTTGAACACAAAACCTTTTGGTTGGTGGGCGAACATGATACCGCTAGGCTGAATGCTTGTTTGTAAGTACACTATTAATAATATAGATTTTATATAACTTACAAACATTTAAAGCAAAATTCCCCTATCAGTTAACATATTACTTCTGAAGTTGCATTTATTCTGCTATATGAATCACACATTCACATAAGTTCATTAAAAGAATATACTTAACTTATGACTGTTGATAATACATGTTATTTGGGGAAAGAAAATATTCATCACGTGCAATATAGCTCAAAGGAGAATTAACTGAACAATCATAAAGAGAAATTGAGATAATGATATATTGATATCTTCTACTGTACAAAACAGACAGAGGCTTACTTTCCAGATCTCAAGTTGGCCTTAATAAAACTGGGATCTAATGCAGCAGCCATTCTACAGTCCTTTAGGCCTTCCCTCATCCTCCCTAGAGCCATGCGTGTAGCTGCACGATTGCTATAGCACAAAAGTAGAGGCTCTATACAAAAGCCAGGTGTCTCAGAGTGCTTTATTAAACTGATACCCTTCGAATAGCAAACTTCAGCTTCTGATATATCGCCGTTTCTATAAGCCTGGTTTCCCCTAAACAAATCAACTTCTTTCAGAATTAAACAAGAAAATTGAGTGTGAAGTCATAGCACAATATGCAATGTACCCCCAAGAATAAAATTATAAAGATGATGCGCGTACTATGTAACAACATATTAAGGGTATACAATAGTGAAAAATCAAATAATGGCTAAGATTCAAACCTTTTACGCCAAGTCTCACATATCTCCTGAACTGAAGCCTTTGTACGTTCCTGACTAGTAGGTCCATGTGCACGAGATACATCCTTTGGTGTTGAAAATTCTAAACCACAGCCGGTTTTCATCTTATATTTCTTCTGATGGGGTCGTTGTCTCGATGACACATCAGCATCAGAAAATGGTTTAGCAGAAGACAATGAAGAAATCTTTGCACTCAGCTTATCTGTAGTATCAACAGCATCTTCATTGTTAACATGAGAGGTTGCAGGGTCAGCAGAAGTTGATGGGAGGTCAGTAACACAACAAGGAGAGACATCCATCGGTGAACATTCAGAAGATTCTTGAAATGAGTGTGGAACTTCTTTAGATAAAGACTTATGACCATCCCGCTGACAGTTCCTACCTTGCTGCCTCAATTTCACCTTGGACTTTTTTAGTTTTCTTTGGCCAACAGAATTACTTCTACTGAATTCCAATTTCTTGCCTAAACCAAGAAACATATCTGATGTAAAGGAACTTGCCAAATTTATATCTGGTGTATTAAAACCTGTAAATGAAGTCCCAAATCCACCAACATTACTTGGAAAACTGTAGTCATTGGTTGTTCCAGCTCCATTGGTAGGAGGTGCTTCAGCAGTATGAACCTTAGGAACAAAACCAAGACCTATTGTTGACTTTGGTTTTTCAATTGGAACTCCATCTGAATCAGCAATAGGTTCTGTGTTGTTAAATGAATATACCTCAGTGACCGTGTCACTCTTTCTCTTTTCTTCACATGCAGGAGCCTTATTAACCTCGTCATTATTTTGAGCAGCCTTGCCAGTGCAAATTCCTGATGAATTTACACCCCTACACTGATTCAAGGATGTAGCATCAGATCTTCCACATGATATGTTTCTTTTGTCACTTCCAAACACAAACACGTTAGTGGAATAGGAACATGAATCACAATCTGAATCATTAATCTTATACATAGTACTGACTTTTACGGGATCATGGATATTTGATGTCTTCGATGTCTGCGTCTCATCCAAGACTTTAGATGGAGGGCTGTCACTGAAACCCTTGCCTAAATTACATCCAAAATTTAAACTGCACTCATGAACAGAATCCATATTATTACATTGCTTTTTCGAGTAATCGCTGCTTCCTTCTCTTTTATTCCTTAAAATGTTCTTATCACCAACAAGTTTTTTTCTTGATTTGAAGCTGGAACTTTTTCCTTTCTGATTTCCAGTATGAAAAACTCCATTAACTTTGCTGCTGCCAAACATTATTCCACTATTTGAATTACTATTAACGCTATCATCAAATAGATTTTTTGTAAAACTCGTCCTGAAATCTTTCTCTCCTGCATCTTCGGTTGATATTCCAGAATCTTTGGATGTACCAAAAACAAAGTTGGCATCCAATTTCATCTCCCCCTTTCCATCAGGAACCAACTTTTCAACTTTCTCTTTGGATTCTTCTTTTTGGTTATTCAAATCTGTCTGAATCTTAATATCTCTTTGATTGGCAGAAAATACAAAGCCTATATTTTCAGATTTTGTGCTATCTGAAGTATTTTCCTCCTCTATCTTGTAGTTATCATTCATCAATGGTCCAACATCACCAGGACCCCTTGTTTCCAGATTCAAGTTTGATATAGAATTAACCAGATCGGAATCAACCTCAGTAAACCCATCAATACCTGATGTTCCCCCAGTCTCACGAGATTCACTCCCGTCTTCATGCAACACTACACCGTCATGCCCATTGTTGCTTGAACTCGGTTTCATTACACCATTGTTCATGTTTGCACCAAACACAAAGCCCATACCATTGAGTTCACCAAACTTATTAGTGCTTCTTTTACTGACTTTTCTGGTATCCGCTGTTTCATCAGCACCAAAACCAAAATTTAAGTTACCATTATGGAAAACATTTCTACTCTCCTGTTGTCCTTCTGACCCCGTCTTTTTAGCTAATTTACTATTATTCGTAGCTCCCATGTTAATATCCAGAAACTCACCAATACTCTGTTCACCATCGCCACCATTTGCCGTTTGCCCTAAACTCGAATTTAAGACCGAACCATGATTACTAGTGTTAGATACCAGACCAAAAGTATCACCTGTACCATTATCAGGTGATGTACTCACTGAACCGATACAGCTTGAATGTTTCTTCACCTTCACATGCTTCCTCCTCGAAGATCGAACAGTGGCCGCCGCGTCATTTGAACAATCAAAATCAAGTTTAAAATTCATGGGATTGAAACTATTATTGAATATACCTGAATCAGTAGGATGTTTGTGGACGCTAGGGTTAGGGTTCTGAAAATTGGAACGCTGCGTGGATGATGATGTTGGGGATAGACAATCTTCGACAGCGGCTGACATGGCAAGAATGCATAGGATGAGAGCTCAATCAGAAAACAGCCGTCGCGTTGCGTCGATGGCGAGGGTGAAGCGGTGGACGGAGAGTTTGTTTCAGCTTAGCTGACCATTGGCATTGCTGTTTATACTTGCTCAGTTTTAAAGAAAGTAGAAGGAGGGAATGTATAATCAAAGGGAGTTCAAGGGTTATTGAAGGAAAGCACCAAGTTTTTAATATTAACTTCGTCCAGAAGGTGTGTGTTTTAAATCATACCTTATTTTTCGGGCTTATTTTTTATAAGCTTGTTTTTTCTAACTTATTTTTTATAAGTTCGGCTTATTTTCTTCTTTTAACTCATAATAAACTTAAAAGTCAGAAAATAAACCGAAAAAAATTAATTTACAAAAAATAAGCCCGAAAAATAAACCTTAAATAAGTTTAAACAAGCACCCCCAAATCTTTCTACATACTTTAATACTTATTTGAATGAATAAAAAAAAAGAATTGATAAATTATATACAAAGATGAAGTAAAAAAAGTTAATAGAATGAAATATAATTTTTCCTATTTAGGTTAGAATGAAATATAATTTCCTATTTATATACAATGTATCACACCTACCACATCGTCAAATCAGCATTTTTCTCATATCACTCAGTCCATCACTTAGTTCCTTAGTGGTCACTCTCTACCATATCAAATTCTGGGACACACTTAAATACTCACTAACCAATCAAAAACTAGTGTTATACCTGTGCGTTACTCGGGTACGTAAATAAAACTTTTATATTTGATAATTTTACACATACTCTTTTTTAAAAGATATAAAAT
>JAUEJL010014664.1:0-21993 GCA_032274825.1 Drosophyllum lusitanicum | reverse complement strand
ATCTATTATTTATTTAATTAAATGATTGGCCTACAGGTGTTCTCACCGTTCTCCATTTATCATGTGTTCTCACCGGATCCCTCCTATATATATATATATATATATATATATATATATATATATTCAGCTCATATGTCTACTTAAAAAAACACAACTTATAATTGGAAAAGATGTGCCAAACTGGACGGCGTAGTCAAACCTTAAGCCTTGACGAAGCCAAAACAAGCCTTTTAGAACCATGATGCTAATTGATTCAATAGATCCATGTAATCCAATTTTAACACAAAAATTAACTCGACTAATCGATCCTAAAAAAGGAGTCAGGCTATGCTTTCATGTATACAACTTAACAATTTGCATAGCGTTTTTCTATACTTTCACTAGTCATCCAAGATATTAACCCAGGAAAGATTGGCCCATTTGAAATGGTTTTAACTTTCAAGTACACATCAATTTACAAAAATTCTGAACCTCATGCTAACTAGTCAAAACTTAAAGGTAAATAATATAAATTCTTGTAAGGTTGGGTCTGAGTGAAGATGCTTGCTCATCTCTAGATGAGAGTGAGGAATCAAACCATAGAAGTATATAACAATTAAACACACTTAAAAACCGTAAAAAAAAAAAATGAAAAAAGGACATGAAGTAGTGTATCAAGTACTTTTTCTTTTTTGTTTCAGTTTTATATGCACAAAAGGAACATAACAAGAAACTATTATTACATACTTGGAAGAAGCAAGCATAGGAGCATAGCAGACACACACAAACACACACACTAGTTTCACACATTTATTCATTCACTCTATAAGAATTTACCACACACATTTACTGCAACTAACAGTTGCAAAAACTACATCTTTACTGCTTTCTTGATAACCTTGTAGGAAGACTTGATGAAACTGTTATTTGCTGGATGGTTTTCATAGTCATCGTCATCATCACCAATTACAGCCGGCTTTCTTCGCATGCAGTCGACGCCTTTTTTCATGCCCAAAATAATCGAGGGTGAAGATGGGATTCTTCTCAAAACCCGAGCACTCTCACTCCTAGCGATATCCCTAAATTTCCCAATTTTTTCACTTTTTTCCTTCACTTCAAAACTTTTCCTCCTAGTAATTTTTACTGATTTTTCATAGTCTGATTCACTAACACTGCTTTTTCTTGAAATTACCTTGTAAGGCGGGTTCTTCAAGATTGATTTTGTGGCCCCATTATTAAAGGTTTCTTTCTGGGGATGCTTTGAATTCATGATCTCACTCTCATGTTCATCATTTTCTAAGATTTCTTTATGGGTATGCCTTAAATTTATCTTGTAAGGCGGGTTCTTCAAGACTGTTTCTGTAGCTTCTTCTATGATTTCGGGCACCTCATTCTTCTGTTCTCGGAGGTTTTTCAGGATTTCCTTGTTGGGATACTTCAAATTCATGATCTCAACACTGTCGGGTTCCTCAATTTTCAAGATTTCTTTCTGTGGATACTTTAAATTCATTTTTCTTATGATTTCATCGGTTCTATTGCCATCACAATCATGAATTTCAGTGTTTTGATCATTACCCTCTTCATCCCATAGCATTTGAAGCCATTTCTCGATATTCCCTTTTCCACGTTGCTTTCTGCTCTCTTCATCCTCTTGTTCTTCTACTAAGTCATCATCAACTGGAAACCGAATATCGTATGCAACCCCGTTTTGTTCTATTTTCATTTTCTGCAGCTTTTTGCCATTTTCAATGGCATCTGTAGTCTCTATTTGCTCTCCTTCTTCTTCAGATGCCTTGTGCTCTTCTTCCAAAAATACCCTTAATTGCTTATGTTCGGGGTTGTCACTTGGCAAGTATAAAAGGACATTCCCGTCTTTTTCTTGCTCGATACTTGTTTCTTTGTGTGGTTTGCTTTCGAGATGCTGATATACGACAATTTGATCATTGTTTTCGTCACACGAGACATCATCCGTCCTTGATCTTTTTCTTGTTTGGTCACATTCGTGTGTGATTTGTTTCTCGAGTTCATCTCTATGCCTAAATTTCTTGTGGAGCTCTCTTTCTGATGAATCACACATGGCTTTCTGAGCTTCAAGTCTAGCCATGAGTGAATTACTTGCGGCTTGATTCAACCTTGCTTGTTCTTTATAAACGACACTCCTGCATAAACAAAAGTAAAAGTTATGCATTTATGATGGAAGTGTTTGGTATCATGACTTTCTATCATGATGTTCTGTAACGTGAACACGTTTTTATTAGAATTGCAAGATACTTGTAAATGCTTCAAAGAGTGAAAAATATCCAGAATTTGTTTTACAAGCTAAAAAGGTGAACAACTAAAAGATCAAGAAACCATTATTTAAAAATATTAAATGTATCAAAAAGATTTCATTCTGTGAATAAAATTTTCAAAATAGGTGTATAGTTTCAGTGCTAGTAATGTATAAGTATAATAAAAAAAAATTTAATCAGAAAATAACAAACTATAAGATCAAGAGGCAATCAAGTGAGATCACAATACAAAATGTTTTAAGGGGTATGGGGTTATTGAAGAATAAACAGGAAAATCAGAAGGAATGGCATTCTTACTGGTGCATAGCGTCTCTTATCATCTTCTCTAGCATTCCTTTATACGATGCTTGTGCTTCTGCTAACCTTCGACATTTTTCTGCACGCCTTCGTTTTTTAATTAACAACAATTCAAGATCTTGAATTGAAGTTCTCTCTTCTTCATTCTTTTGTTTCAGTTCCATCACTTCTTCATCCAATTGCTCCATCTCTGCCTGTTTTTTTGCAGTTTCTTCTTTCTGCCTCTGTGAGTTCCTTGCAATGACAATCGCTTGATATGGGTTTGTAACCATGTCAGGTGTTTCATTTTCTTTTGACATACTTGGTCTTGATTTCCTTGCAGCTGTCACAACATAAAAATGAGTTAAGTTTTTTGATGGGTGGTCGGTCAGGTTGGGTAGCGGATCAGCTTTAGTATGGGTCAAAACAGGCCAGGTCGGGTTGGGTTGGCCAACATACGCTTCTTTGTCCTTCATTATTAATAAAATAATGTCCGATGAATTGTGTAAAGGGTGACTTTTAGTATGGGTTGAAATGGGCCGGGTTGGGTTGACCTGCACCCGCTTCTTTGTCCATTTTATAAATTTTCAGTGCATTAATTATGATTGTAAAAACATTAATAATATCCAGTTTATGTTCCAAAGAACACTGCTAGTTCGACCCACTTTGACCCGCAAATAAACTATTTGACCCATAAACGTGTCAAAATTGCCACCTCTAATATTCTGTATTAAAATACTTAAGCTGAGGTAAATGCATATTCCCACATATGTAGTACCTACCTACAGGGGAACCCGTTGTGTGTCTTCTGTTGACATCAATGGACTGCAGGGCTAATAACGCGTCATTAGATTCCTTTCTAGAAACAACAATAGCAGCTGGAGCAAGGCCTGATTTTTTCTTCGACTCATTAAAAGGTTGTGGGAAACAATGTGAATCAACTGTTTGTGAAGCATTAAGTTCTTCATTCTCACCGTTGCTAAACAACAAATAAAATCCTCTCTGCCTGCCAAAAAATTGGGGGCAAAATTTGAACATGATCTCCGTACATCCCATATTCATAATGAAAGGGATATAGTAAGAACGTAAATAAAGCAGAGACGGTAAGATTGGCGGGTCGGACGAGCTGAGTAATGGTTGAAATGGGCCGGATTGACCAGCAAAACACTTTCATGTACATTTTTTACAAATAAATAATTAGTGTTAAAAGGGTTCATAACTATAATTTTACCTATATTATATTAAAAATCATTAAAATCATACAAAAAATATTTGTTCACCGGGTTCAACGGAACCCTCTTGGCAACACATAGCTCTGCCCCTAACCGTTAAACATAAAACCACATTTTTACAACAATATTATTTTAAAGATTTAGAAAGTTGTATACATTAAATATAGGCTCTTAAGAGACTTTCAAACTATTTGACTTGTTACTTTTAGCTAAAGTTTTCATTTGAATAGTTTGACCTACTCATAAACAAATGGGTTAAAATGGGATCAACGCAAAACACATGCTTGTACACTTTTGTTTTTTTCACAAATAACTACAGCATTGGTTACGAGTAAACAAACAATCATATTACAATAATACTAGAAGTCCGTGTGCCTTAAAAAAAAGATACTAGAAGTTCGTGAATAAAACGATTATGGGGTTGTAGGCATTGAAATTAGACTTTGGGCGATTTGAACCAATTTGATCCGCTTCCTACTTTGCTAATTTTTTTGTTTGACTTGTTTAAATAAAACACAACCCAAATCAACCCATTAGGCAAGCTGGGTAATGGGTTGAAATGGGCTGGATTGAGTTGGAATACCAGCAAATCAATTTCTTGTACATTTTTAAAATAAATAAATAATAGAAAGATTTAGAAGGTTGTATGCATTAAAAATAGGCTTTAGGAGACTTTCATATGATTCGACTCGTTGCCTTTTAGTGTAAGTTTTTTATCTGATCCGTCTCATCTGCAAACACTTTCTTGTCCATTTTTGTTTTTTTTCCATTGATAAATATAGCATTAGTTAGGATTACGAGTATACAAACAATTTTCTTATAATAATAATAATAATAATAGAAATTACCGATTAAAATGATTAGGGGGTTGTATGCATTAAAAATAGATTTCGGGTGATTTCAACCAACCCATTCCATCCGCTTTCTATTTTGCTAATTTTTTATTTAACTTGTTTGAAATAAAACACAATCCACATCAACCCATTCATAAGCAAATCAGCCGAAATTGCAGAATCTATTCAGAATGGTTTACCTAAAATCCGAGTTTGAAGAAGCAAAGATAGACAAGAACTGGTTAACTGATATTCCAACTTGAAGATCCCACCACGGAACCAAAAACTCAAGCTTGTTATGCTTCTTTTTGCACACTTGCCATTGTAATAACCTTAGATTACTTGAAACAGTCAATCCTCCCCCTGAACCAAGAGATCAGACATGTTAAATATATGCATATATTAATGGTGGCTAAATGGGCAAGTTGCGAAAAAATGAGTTCCCTTCAAAACGAGTAATTTAAAAGTCAAAACGGTCAGGTGACTCCCAACATATTTTGTCCAACTTTTTCCCGTATTTTATAACTAATTAATGTATCAAATGTGATTACGAAAACTATACTATTAAAATAATAACTAATTCTAGAATAAATCAATTTAGGAGGTTGAAGTTATTCGAATTAACACTTTCGTGACTTTTCACCAGTTTGACCTTCTCAACCTGTTTCATTTTAAGGTAAAACTTGACCCGTTAGAGATACAACCTAAACCAAATCAACCCTTTCAACAAATGAATTGGGTTGAAATTGCCACCTTAGGCTCTAGCATGGATAAATAATTTATGGAGATAATTACTTGAGCAAGGGAACCAATGGTCAATATCCCAAGCAAGAGGAGAAGCAGAATCAGCATGGAAATACAGAACATTGCCATACGGGTCAACTCTAAATGTCTCAGGATCAAAGCCAGCATTCCTGAAATACCAATCGTTAATAGTACACATATGTTCTTGAATTAGTGACATGTAATATATCAAAAGTTGCAGGTTTAAACTACCCAAGATGGTTGAGTTGCTTCCATAGCAGGCTCACAAAAATCTTTGGTCTTGCAAAAGGTTTTGCTTTTGGATCTATGATTGGAAACATCTCATCTAGCTCCTTGGCTTTGGAAGCCTACAAAAACAATATTTTTTAGCATTTCATATGCAACATAATGATAATTAACAAGACACAACTCTCTGAAACAAGAAAACAGATATTAAAAAGAACAGGTTAACAACAAAAAAATGCAAGTTACTTCCCACATTTTTGTCATTATATGCAATAAAAATGTATATTTATTTCATTGTATGTAACATAACTTCAGTTTTTACCCTTCTATGCAGATAACTCTACGTAGCACTAGTTTTGCACTTTTGCCGATCATCATTTTACCTGCTATAGAAGAAACTTGCATAAAATGGGAAAAAGTACCTTTGTTTCTTTTTACATACATTGACAAAAAAAGGGAGTAAATTACATTTTGTTGTTATAAACCCACATAAATTTGTGTAGCTGGAGAGATTAAGATTGGGATTGTTAAATTTGTAGGATCAATAAACAAATTTGAAATCAGCTATATGTAGGGTTACAGATCATCATATCCAGATCGGGTGATACTCCTAAACTGATTATTCGGACCAATTTAGATAACTTCACAGAGCAAACATTAGCAGCTTGAACGGAACCCTAGACCCTCAATTATCCATGGAGATAGATAATGAAATAGAAATCCAGATTAGGGCTATTTCATTGAACTAAACACCAAAACGAAACAATAAGCCTTAAAGTTTTAAAATCAAGTGGGTTCCAGATCATGAAATACAAGTCAAAATTAGGGCTTTTTTACAGTTACGAGTAGACAGAATGCTAAAATTGGAGATTTGGGTTTTAACCTGATACGATTGCAGAGCGTATGGAGTGAAAGTGAAAGGAGGACCGTAAGAGAAGGGACCAAAACCTCGATCTCGACAGAGCTTAGCATAAGCTTTGGGGTAGCCAAGGCCATCATCGACTCTCAATTCTTCTGCAGAAAACATCAATTCATCTGCCATTTTTGAGATGGCGATTTGAGTAGTGATTAAAGCTGCGAAATTGCAGAGAGAAAATGGGGGATTTTGTTGAAGAAGAATGTAACGGTCGAATGGGGATATTAAGGTAGCATGAGAAAAGAAGAAGGGTGTTTGGTCGCTAGACTTTTTCAAATTGAATTTAGGGGGGTGCCACGCTGGCAAGCATAACGGCTCATTGGATTTGGTAGCACGAAAATTTCAATACTCATTTTAAAATAAATTAAATTAAAAGTATTATTAATTAAAAATAATAAATCAATAATAGCATGACATCAAGACATCATTTAATGATTGTTTTATTCAATTTGTTTACACTGTAGAGCGTTTATAATCATGTCACCATAACTTTATTTCTCCTCACGTCACTCGAATAATAATATTATTTTATTATTATTATTTTATCCGTGACTCTTTATTATTATTTTATTTTCTGGATAGTTATGGATCATTACACTGTTCGTCTTATAGATGGGAAGGTTAACCTATTGATGTGACATATGTATACGAGAGAGATGTAAGTATATCCAACAACACTCTTTTTATATTATTTTATTCTTGTCATGTCACTTTTAAAATTTGATTTTTAATGCGTAATTTTATTTGGTTTAATTATTATATATATCACCTAGTTTTCTACCTGCGTGACACATAAGAAGAAAATGGTGAGCATGGCCGTGCGCTATCTCAACTACCAAAACCGAATTTTCATATTAAGTGGAGATTTTAACGGGATTTATTGCTAATAAGTTACCATTTAATTTTGGACAACGTGAAATTAAATATGAAGACTTTATTTGTTTAAGTTTTTTTATTTTTAACTAATAACTTCGTACATAAAATTTGGGTTATTAATACATATATATTTGAATTCAATGTTATATTGTGTTTTAAACTATATTTAATTAAACAATAAAAAACTGCATTTAAACAATTTACGTATGTATACACAAAAATCTATATGTTAGGATCTTAATTTTATGTGATGTAATTTGCTCATATTAAGCACTTGATATTACATTAAAAACTTTTAGATATGAAATATGATAAACACATTAATATTGTACTAAAACTTTTAGACGCGAAAAAGAAATTTATATTAATATATATATATATATATATATATATATATACATATATATGTATAGAAAATATTTATGTAAAAGTTTTATTTATATACCCGAGCACCGCACAGGTATAACACTAGTTTTGGATGATTCAAGAGTTTGTGTTTCGACTAGTTGATAGAGACCGTCACTGATCCGAAGAACGGTTTCAATCCATTTGAACCGATGACCCGGAATTTTTACCAAACCTAGTTTTATTGTTTTTTCGTTGAATAAATTAAACGAAAGTCCTAAATTGTTGTGACAATTGGTGGATAGTCAGCATTGCTGAAAGGTCTTTCCTACGAAAAACATAAAGAAGGTTGTGTCGTGGGACCACATGTCCGGGGGTCTTGCCATATAATTTATTATTAGGACAACCGTTTTTAGTCTAAATAAATCTCCATGTATGTCATTGTAACCCTAATTCACATGTAGATGCGTGTATATTTTAGGATAACAAAAGTATCTCTCTAGTTTGCCATGGACTTAACACGAAAACTCTGATTGTGTGAACCACGTTGTGTGTTTGTGCACTCTTTATCAATTGTTATCATTATTTAATCCTTAACATATTATCCATAGTGATGAATATGTCATAAAGATGCGACTGCACTCATAACATCAAAGACCGGAGAAATATGAGATTCTCAACATGTAATTTGTTATGCCTTGACATTCTCCACAATGTACGGTAACTTGAAGCTATAATTAGAAGCTAAAATGAAATGCCTAACCAAGCTCAAAATGAATTGATAAGGATCAATTATAGTTTTATTTGAGGTCATCACAAGTCTTTATTTAGAACTAGAATTTTGGAGATCGAATTCAATTAATGTCTAAGGTCCATACAGATATTAAGAACAAAGGAATATTCGATAGCTTACCTATAAGATTGTTTTATACCCATTAGATATTGAGGTTGGTACTTGTCTTAGATAGTTTAGATGATATACCCTATGCTAACGTGGGGTTCAATGACGCGTTGCTAGATACCATCCATTGTTGGTGTTATTACATGTTGAAGTGGGAGTGTGGTGGGAATAAGTCTACTCATACAAACTATTTGGTATAACTACCAATGAAGCATAGACCTACCGAGTTATACACACAGAGAAATTTGATCCATAAAAGCAAGAACGAGATTAGAGAGAAAACCTTGAAACCTTGAAATAGTGAAATATGATTTTTGGGTTGAGCACGAGGAGCACAGCTCGGGTGCACTTTCTTGGCGGTCAAAATCGAATTTTCGCATTAACTAAAGATTTTCATGGGATTGATTGCTTGTTGGTTACAACTCGGTTTTGGATGGTTCAAGAGTTCTTATTTTTATGATCTAGATCGGGATCCTATATTTGTATTCTGTAGAGATCGAATCAAAGATGAACGTGCTTTAGCTAAATTAAATATAGGATTTGTTTATTTTTAGTCCTTATCTTCCTTCCCTTTTTTCTTGATCCGTCTTTATCTTTTCCTTTTTTCTAGTTATTTGTTGGTCTATTTATTTGTTTGTTCCGATTGTAATCATGAAGAAGAAAACACAACTCAATTATATGAAAAGGTAGAATTCTCTCTAACCATCAAATTCAAGATGGTATGAGAGCGGTTCTAATTGTTCTTCTTATTCTCTCTGTTCGTCTTGAAGTATGGCCGAAGAAGATGATCCCAAAACAGGGTCTAGTAATGCAAATGATTTTTCATCACCGTATTACTTGCATCCATCAGATTATCCTAAACAGCTACATGTCAACGAAATCCTTACTGATGGAAACTATATCAACTGGGTACAAGAGATGTCGAACTTTCTCTTTGCCAAGAACAAAATAGATTTCGTTGATGGAACTCTAAAGAAACCAGAAATCATGTCTCGGTGAATACAAGCCATGGATGAGGTGTGATGCAATGATAAAGGGATGGCTAAATACAGCCATGGAGAAAGGCATCCGAGACAGCGTGAAATATGCTACCACATCGTCGGAGATATGGTCAAACTTACGAGAAAGGTTTGGGAAGGAGAGTGCACCAAGGGCTTATGAATTAAAACAAAAGATCGCAGCTACTCGTCAAAGCTGGCTATTAAAGGTCATGGTTTCAAACCATGGCAACAACCTGGGTGATGTCTTAGGACTACCAGATGGGTTGGGGTGTATTGGGCTGCAGACTTGACATCGCCATGTCGGTTGCCGGGTGGTCGATGCGTTGACGCACCGCGGGGCGGTGGGGTGTTACATACAGATATTTTCCCAAAATACCCCTCATTAATGCATCATTAATGAGCTATTAATTTTTCATTAATAAGCCATTAATACATCATTAATGAGCCGTCATTTTTATTGGTCATTGATTTATTTTAATCAAGGGTCAAGATTGATTCTCACGGTACTTGCAATAAAAACGGTTCTCATATGAACCATCCCATATATATATGTGTGTGTGTGTGTGTGTGTGTGAGAGAGAGAGAGAGTTCATTTGAGAACCATTTTTATTACGAGTATCGCGGAAACCAATATTGGCCTTTGATTAAAATAATTCAATGGCCAATAAAAATGATGACTAATTAGTGACTCATTATAAATATAGTTGCTAAGATGAAAACATAACACCGTCTAAAGATATATATTTATTTATATACAGGGGAGAGTTAATTTTAGAACTATTCTTTTTGCAAATATCTCAAGAACCAATCTTGATCCTTGATTAAAATATATCAATGACCAATAAAAATGACGGCTAATTAATGAATCATTAATGGCTTATTAATGAGGATATTTTGGGAAAATCAATTCTCACTCTTTAATGATAGTCCATCCGGATGCAATTCACGGTTAGAAAAATATATAAAAGATCAAAATACCCCTAGTAATAAGCATTAATGGTGGTTACAAATGATATCCGCGGTACTCGCAATAAAAACGGTTCCTAAATAATCTTCTCCCTATAATATATATTTACTACTAGTGTTGTACCCGCGCGATATCACAATGTATTACATATCGTTTAGTTGAGTTTTGTTAATTTGTTATCTAACGTATCCTTGTACAAACAATAGTGTTTATTCCTCACTTTATAACCACATGAGTTGATACACACGAGTTATAGAGTTCAAAATTTATTTTTATTATACATGGTAATTGAATTCCATTTTGTAATCGTGACTTGATTTTCATTAACTATTGAGATTTAAATCAAATGTTTTAAAATATTGTATTACACACGTGAGATATATTACTTAACTTAAAATTTTATCTTAAAAAATACCTAAATGCATTACATATAGTAGTAGTTAGAGATAGAGTCATAGAGATAGTTCAAACTTCATTTTATTTGTATTGTGAAGTCCATATGCATGATTTACTTTCACGTCATAATGTATGTTGTCATACACACAACATTTAAATGAGCAAGTGTTAAAATAACTAACTTTATATTTTAAAAAGTTTGTAAATTGGATGCCGCTAGAAACATCAAACATGTACATATCATCTCCTTCTACTTAAGGCTGTCAATTCGGGTCTGGTTCGTGTTATCGAGTTCGTGTCGTTCGCGTTCGAGTCAATTTCGTGTCGACCCAATTTTGACACATTTATTTTTGTGTCAGGTTCGGGTCATGTCAGTTTTTTCGTGCCGGGTTCTTGTCGACCTATTTTGGTCAAATGTGATCGATGAGTATTTTTTCGGTTTTCGAATATGACTTTCGAGTGCGATTTTCGAATACGGTTTTTCGTTTTAATTAGATTTTCTTAATTAATCTTTCAAATTTAATGTTTATTTTCCAACTTTCGGTAAGAATTTCGAAATGATTTTCGTTTATATTTTAACTTTAATATTCAATGTTCGTTTCGATTGTATTTGAACTTTAAGTTTCATATTGTTTCGGTTTGATTCAAATTTTGATTTTACATTTTTATTCAGCTTATATAAATGAATATAATAAAAACTATGATGTACTAATATTTTATCAAGTACCAATAAAAAATATCATTTAACAATCGAATAATTTAAAATTATTAATCATTAAATAGAATTATGAATCCATTCAAACTACTAAAGTAACACCTATCAAGTAATCAAATTGTAAATGTACCAAAATCATATAGTTAAAATAATAAACCTAAAATGACGTACTATTGTTTTAACTTTAAATCATTTATTGTTTATTTTATATTTTTAATGTTTAAGAGTTTTGTACTTTTGTTTGGCGGGTTTATTGCCTTAAGATGACACTCGCTTATTTGAATTCACAATCATCTTTTTAAAATTTAAATTTTAAGTATTAATTTTTTTAAATAATGTTATAGTTTTACCCTTAAACGGGTAACTTTTGGGTTGTCAGGTTGACTCTAACCCGGCTCATTTATTTTCGTGTCGATTTCGTGTCAATTCGCTTTTAACCCGTTTCGGGTTCGTGTCGGGTTAGAAATGACCAACCTTGAGTTCTACTCGTTTAAACGACGATTTACAGTATTTTACACTATGCAACTAATTTTTACTAATTAATTATACACAATCGATTTGGCTCGAGTATTAATGATTGGTTTTTAATAAAAACAAGTTAAGCACAAAATTCAAATTCCACCATGAAAATAATTTGATGGATTATAAAAGTCATAGAATTAAATATGATGTATAATACTAAGATAATATTTGAGGCTGAAGAATGAAATAAATAAATATCTTGTGAAGTATGTCTAGGCATGTTAAAAAAGCTATAATAAAAAAACATCAATTTTAATGGTATTTATTGCTTTCAAGGTCTGTCTGCGATCCACTAGCAACTTGAGGAGTCAAATATGTACGTAATTTGCACAATTAGTCAAAATACACGTAGTGTTTGGAGGGAAAAGTCGTAGTCAAATCTTTAAAAGTGGCTAAACAACCTTGCACTTATAAAATGTGATCATATTTCAAAATATATGCATTTTATACGATTTTGCTACTAATTTACTTCCTTCATCCCCTTTTTATTCTTTATGTTATTATTTTAATTTGTTTTAAAACAATTATTCATGAAAAAGAAACGGTTATGTTAGTTTTTCTATTTAGTCCTAATTAATTGTGTTATAAATATTGTATGTTTCGCAAATCAATATGTTATGTAAGGGTTAGGTACAACACTCAACCTAATAAACAAGATAGACACGGTTAACGTAATTTTATTTGTTAGGATGGATGATATACCTAATTCTCATTTACCCGCTTTCTCTAGGCTTCTACAGCCCAAGACTCTCCCTCCTTTTTCTCTCTCTCTACTTTTTTCTCTATTTCTATAATAATGTATTTAATATAAAATATTGGGAAATGAAAACCGAAAGAGGTACAAGAGATAGAAAATGGGTATATCATAGAATAGATAAATGAAAGTGGAAACATTAAAGTGATAAGAAAGATGAAAAAAACGACGAGTATAATACATAGCCTTAGAATGGAAAAGATTCGATAGCTATAATGTAGAAGGGAGATGTTTTTTTAAAATGTATTTAACGCTTTACATTTTATTATTTTATGTATTGAATTTCAAAAGTTTCTATTCTTTATCAAGTATTTTGATTACATAAAACAAGAAATAAAAAGTTTAAGTTTGGTACATACAATAAAAACTTTAATACACACAATAGCGGCAAATTAAAAGTTTGATATACAAAATGGAAAATTTTAATATTTGATAAATACAATTACAAAAGGTGTAAATTTGAATACATTTTGTATTGGTCGGTGTTGTATCCCAGACTTTATATCCTGGAGCCTTTATTATCTTGGAGCCTTTCTTAATGACATTGAAGATACTCCAAAAGAATTATTATCACCTAATTCATTAGATTTTTTTTTGAACAACAACAAGGTTACAAGAGGGAGAGTTTTAGCTTAATCATCAACGACCTTAGAAACCATAAAATAATTTTACAAAATTTTAAAACTAGTAAGATGCTAGCTTGGATTTCGATCTACGAGCATTGTAGTTGAAGCCCTTTTCCAATTGAATACCAAGTTGTTTCGGGATTTCTAAACAAGCCATGAAATAGTTTCAAATGCAACTTCCAAAAATTTACTCTTCTTCCCCAATGTACCACCTTTCACAAACTTACATAAAAATTCTTCTAGAGAAGTATGATGATCCACATTTGTATTGCACCATCAAAGTAGCCAATTTCATACTTCTTTAATCATCCCGCCTCCAAATCTAACTCGCAAAAAGGACATGTAGCCGAGGACAATGAGATACCCCTTAAACAAAGATTCAATCTCGTCGGTAATCTTTTTAACGAAACTCTCCCCATAAAACAATTGAATTAGATAAACAAGTAAGAAAAACAATGTATCAAACAAAACTTTTGTGGGAAAGAAACAATTACTCAATTAATAAGGCTACAAATTAAACGCCTTTGAAAGTTTATACAATTCTAAGACTAAGTTATATATTTATTAAAACTTAAATAATCTGCTTCTGACTGTACGTATACATGCATTTTCATACCTTAATTGACTTAATTTATGCAACAATAAATAAATATTCGTGTATATATTCTTCTTTTTTTATGAATTAATTTTGTCGTGAAGCTTAGGAGAATAGAACAATTCTTGTGGATTGGGTTAAAACTTAAGAATTGTTTGTCGTGAGAGTCGGCCAACAATCCCGCCATCTGGAACCTCCAACATATACCGCCCTTTTATGCGGATGACAATTATTTCACTTCTAGTTAAAAACTAATTTTTAATTTAATGCATCTATAGTTCTTATTTATATATCTAATTTGTCATAAGTTATTTCAAATCGAGACAAATAGTTAACAATGTCTTTTTCGCAGTAACAGAACGAGTCGCTGCCGGACCAAGGAGCTTATAACTCAGCGGTATAGCATTATTTGGTGTATTGGAATTTCATAAGATCGTAGGTCTAGATCTAATGGTGGACGAAAAGATGCAGATATATGAATAAGTTTAAGGAGTACTACGTGTTATGGCGTTCAAAAAGAAAATATAAGTGAGGATTCGCACGGGAAATGTAAAACGGTCATGACCAAGTCACACTAATTTTGGTACGATCCACCATATGTTTTACATTTGTGGAATGTTTGGATGGTGAAAAATATTATTTGTTGTTTGTAAATTTTCTTGTTTATATAAAATCGGATTCGTTTTCTTTTTCTTCTTTTGCATAGTATAAGAATTAAAGCACTTGAGGTCACTTAATTTGTTACTAGTTACTACGTTCGTTTCTCATTAGCTATTATTTTACATACATTAGCGATATTCGAATACAATTTTGACATTTTCAATTATTCAAACTTCTCTATACGTGTGAATTTTGTCCCATTCTAACAACAAGATAATTTTATTTACTTTTAAATTGTTGGCATCATTATTTCGTACTAATTATTTATTTCTCTTTTTTTTGTCATAGACAAATATATAATATATAATGTCTTAATGTACTTGAAACGCTTGAATTTGAGATCTGATTCTTCAACTTTAATTATACGTGATGGTCAATTAAATTAGCATGAAAATTGTAATTAAGACATTATAATTTATTTAAGTTATATAAGACTGTTCTATCTATCGTTATAAGTAAATGAATGATTTATAATATAATAATATTATTTGTCATAATTAAAGAGATTAGCATTTGTAACCAACAAACCAAGGTGTCTGACGTTTTGTGAGAGGCACAACACACATGGCTAGCCTTTAATTTTAGATATTTTTCATTTATTATTGTATTTATGAATAAAAAATTTTAGCAACTTCGTATTAACTTTATTATATATATATATATATACTAGCATGGTGCCTGCGCAATGCCGCCGCGGCGAATAGTTTCTACCATAACATTTCGTTTTATAGAATATAAGAGTATGGTATCGGTGAATAGTTTTACCAAGTAACATACCGTTTTATTCCTTCTCTTTTATTTCCATCGACTCTTTTTTTTTATTCTCTTTTAATTTCATTACTTATTTGGTCTAGCGTTTTATTTTTCATTCATGCATAATTCACTCCGGTGCATGTTTCAATTTTTTTTAAAGTTTAGTTGTCTTACCCAAGTTTTTACTTGTGTTATAATTCATAGTGAAAAATCATGTGTGAACTCATTGTGATGAAGAATCACTTAGATCTTTAATTTGTTGGTGGAAAAAATCTTGGGATTTCATGAAATTGGTGTATCAAGAATCAGTTTTATCTTATAATATTTTTTTATTTGATATTTAATTTGTTGATGCATTCGTAAAACTTGATACACATGGTGATGATTTGGGTCTCACAATAGTAAGTTTAAAGAGTTCAAAGACATATATTCCAGGTTATTGGTTTATAATTATCAAGTCTTTTCACATTAATTTTAGTTTAAGTTTTTGATTAACAGAATAATAATTTACTTTAAAAAGGATCCATGTCAGCGGTATGTTTTTTATATAATAAAAACTATTTGCTCAGTGAGTTCATATATCTTGAACAAATATCGGGTGCATGTTAGAAAGTAAAAGTATAAAATACTTAACCTCTTTAGATTTGTTTATATAGGCAGGCAGGCAGGTTTAGAAATGGTTGGAAAATTGAAATAGTAATTTCATTTCAAATACACCTAGCTAGTATGATAGTATCGCATTTTTTACTATTTTGAATCAAGTATATCATTTGGTAATATCTTTGTTTTAATAAACTGTGTAGAATACACACTGAAAAGTAGAGTGAAAAAGAAAGTATAAAAAAAAGGCATCGTATTCATTTGAGCGAAGTAGGAAAAAGAAAATGTAAAACAATATTTTTTACCTCAAGACCATTTTTGTACAAAGAATGGAATTACAGAGAATTTAGCAGAGATTTGTAACAGAGAATCGTTTCTCTTGTTTGTTAGCACAGAGATTTCAATTGAGAATTGTACCAAATTTATCAATTGCATTTTTTTTGTTCCAATTACTAACAATCAATTTGTGTCAATTAACAATCCAATTTCATGTATTTCAAGTTCTATTGATGGTCAATTTAATAAACCAACACATAATCAGCGCATAAAATAATATATTTTAACCTCAAAAAACATAAAAAAAATAACATTTATTAATCATTAAAATGCATTGTTTATAATGTATGATCCAAAAAAACCCTTTCAACTATGGTAACAAAAAGTATCTTCAACCAAATTCTAAAAAAAACAATAATCACAAACATTTATCCAACGGAACCATCGGTATACGATTCCACTATGCATATTTTCTCCTCTTGTATCAACCCAAGAAATAATCGTCCAAAAAGCACATCCTTACCAATCAACTGAGCAGCTTTAAAACGCTTGATCATAGTAATATTTGGTAAAACTTTTAGCTCGTCACTAATATTAAAGAATCAAGCTTTAAACAACCTGCTTGATTTTAAAATAGTTTAGTATCTCCGTGATTTTAAAATACTTTTTGTATTAGGTTGTTTAAAATCAAGCTTAATACTAAAAGATACTAAACTATTTTGTATTAGGTAAAGTCTCAGTGATTTTTTTAGAGAATTGATAGGCTTTTCCTCCTATTTCTCTTTTAATTAGGGAGAAAAGAAAACAGAGAATAGGAAATGATTTATTTCTTCTTTTGTAATTCTCATGTACAACCAAACAAGATATTTCATTCCTATTTCGATCCATTTCCCTACCTTCAATTCTCTCTACCAAACATGGTAATATGAGATGGTATGAGAGAGATATTAAGCATGGTATAGTGATATTGTTTATTTGGAAGAAAATCACTTTGCTTTGTAATCGGTTTCCAAATTTCTATTATGGTAATTTGGCAATTATAGCATTAATTTAGTAGCCGGTTTAAATTTTACACTCTATGGTGCCTTACATTCATGATTTATATATATTTAGTAAAGATGTTGATTGTAGTATTCCATTAATTGCAACGGCAAGTTTAAATTTGTCAATCCAACCGTGGGTTTACTTTGTTAGGGGCAAAGGGTAGATTAGTCTTTTCAAAATACTTAAAATTTAAGAGTTTAAGCAATAGATGTAAATGTTTTATAATATAGTATAGATAATACAAAAATACTCAAAACAATTGTTCAATCAATCATCTAATTAATTACCTCAACTAATTTATGATAACATTAAACATAACTAAATATCTTTTTAACTATTTTATTGTTTTTAAAAAATTACTTTAAAACCCAATAAAAGAGTTGATAACAAAATAGATAGATAAATAAAATAGAAAAAAAGAGAAAACAGACATGTTATCGAAAAAAAGTATTTGCTACCATATTCTATGAATACAATACCCATATATTTTTGAAACCAACATATTAATAAGCGCAAACTATTTGCCGTTATTATATTACATGGATACTTTAGTAGTATATATGTGTAATCGCATATTATATGCTTACCTAAAAATTGTAGAACAAAATGTCATATCTTGAATCTTCCGTGGGTCAAACGCTACTTTTAGTACCACTAACTAAAGGTTGGACAAGAATGAACAACAAGTACTTAACTTTAAGCACATGCTACATTCACTATTTTTTGATTTTATAGTTATCTTTAAGATGTGATATAAGAATAATTATATATGATCATGTATTTTAATTACTTTATATGAAAAAACAATTTAAGATTGGACATTATAAAGTGAAAGACAATTAATGGAGAGATATGATATAGAGTCAATTTTTTTAATCGATTCTCCTACCCTTTTTAGAAGTGAAATTAAACTAAACATAATAATGGCAGTAGATAATTCTGTTAAGTAAACTTAAAATATCCATAAAGATTGGTTTTTATGTTTCACGCCTAGTTTTTTTAAAGATGAAATTTAGTTAAGAACTTAAAACACTAAGGTAATGAATTCATAGTTTAACATAAATGAAATCAAAATTTGTTTACAAAAATCCAAGTTTTACATCACACCACATTATAAGTGGTGTTCGATTGAAATGTGATTTAAGGTTAAGTTAGCTTATTTACAATTGTTGTTCATAAAAGATATACAAAAGATATGGTTAAGGTGTCTAACACCAACACGGTGTTCCATCAAGATCATTTCAAAAGGGTTTTACAAAAGTTGGGCACAAGTGAAATACTAGACTTTCAACTTAAGCCGGGGCTTTCCCTTTATCTTTAACCGAGAAACGGGGAGTATCTGAAATGGATAAAACACAATACTAAATAAGCAAAAGGCTTAATGAGCACACACATACTACAAAACATATGACACATGTACAAATTGTACGCATTGTAACTCATATACTTCCATCATTTGCTAATCAAACAAATCCAACAGCCACTAAGGCTGTATCCTGCCATTCAGGCTAAACCAACAACCACTAAGATCGTATCCTGCTACTTGGGCAAAGCCAACAGCCACTAAGACCGTATTCTGCCACACGGGCTAAACCAACAGCCATCAAGATCGTATCCTGTCACATGGGCCAAACCAACAGCCACTAAGACTGTATCCTGTCACATGGGCCAAACCAACAGCCACTAAGACTGTATCCTGTCACATGGGCTAAACAATGTAGCACAAATCATTGTTCACACATACATAGCACAAAAGACATATTCACATTGCACATTAAGTCGATTAGTGTACTCACCTTAAAGTCTTGCAATGATCAAAACGGTCCAATCACAAATAAGATGCCATAGCACACGATCAACCATTAATACCACCGAGTTGGATGAGGATCACAACTCAACTCCACCTTAACTCTAAAATTCTATTGAGATACATGCACAAAGACTTGAAATGACTAAACTAGCGTTTGGAACACTTAAAACATGTTTATGGATGAGTTATTATTTAACGTGACTTGATTTTTGCAAATACCCCTATTAATGATTCACTAATGAACCCTCCTCCATTACTAGCCATTGATTTATTTTAATTAATTACCAAAATTGATTCTCGCAATAAGAACATTTCTTAAATGCACTCTCCCCTATATATACACACACACACACACACACATATATATCGGGAATAACATATGGTGTTCGAGACAAGGTAATGAGATGTTTTGGTACATATACATATGATATGTTATAAGAGGTAAAAGGGATTTTTAATATATAAATAAAAGTCTAAAGTCCGGTTTGTTTATTATAGGTTATGTATTTAAATCTGAATACTATATTTGCACAATAAGATATGCTATTGATATCCGAGTGTTTATTTATATTTAACTATTTGTTTTTATAAAAGATATGAATGTGAGTTTATCATCTTACATATTCAAGTGTTTAAAAGAATATATATATATATATATATATATATATGTGTGTGTGTGTGTGTGTGTGTGTGTGTAACACAATCCCGTTTTGAGAGGTTTACCTCATAAAACAAAGCAATTTCATAAGAGAGAGATATAGAGAGAGATAGAGAGAGAGAGCAACAAATCTAACGAAGATTCAAACTACGACAACATTGGCTGGCAAGGGATGCAACAATGATGGAATTTACAATACGCTTGTTGGCGACGGCGGTGAAAGTAAGGCACAAGTGTGCCGGAAGGTTTTGAAAAAGCACACTTGTTTGAGGGAAGATGAATAGGTATCATAAAACCTTTTTAGTTTAGAAGTACTTAAAGCTTTTAAGATGTGAATATTAAATAAAAAATAAATATTGTTTTCTCTTAATATATCTTATTACACCAGAATTATGTATGTATTAAGAAGTAGTTTTTAAAAGCAAACGATAGGTAAATATTTAATCGTTTAAAAAAAATTAAGCCAAATAAAAATGAAATTGAAAGCTAAACTATAATTAACTCGCTCGTGTTTAATTAGCTAGAGAGTTGTTGGATCAATATCTAAAGTCAATGCAAGTATTATGCTTGATCGACTTTCCTCTTTATGTATTGCCAATCATATAAAAGATGCATCACTTTTTAAGCCAGTATATATCCCAGCTTTTTAATTTGTGAATATTTTAAGAATTTGAATTCTTTAATTAATCAAGTAGAATAATAATTATTGAAATACATATCATTGGCCTTACACTAGACTAGTTTACTACTTTTGATCCTAAAATATGCATTTTTAATAGAATTATAAACCAAATCAACCTAATTAATAACTATATATATTGAAAAATGATGCTAACGATTTGTTATGAGTTGATAATTATTGTATTATAAATATTGTTTAATTGTTTGGTATTGATAAACCTAAAAATAACTTAGTATTTTTAAATTTTTGGTTTTTCGGTTAACCGTCCGTCTCTAAAATCATGAACCGTACCCAAACTAAATAACCGATTTATTTTTAGGTTCGGTTAACAAAACCGGAAAAAACAGAGTATCCATTCGGTTAACCTAGATTTCGGTATGGTTTTACGATTTTTGGGTTTCGGATATTTTGAACACCCCTATTAGAAGTCACACCAGATTGTCCTTGGAGGTTTTATGTAGTTGTGATTGTCAAAATGGGTTCAAGTGAAAAGTTTGAATGATGTGCATAGTTGTGCAAGAAACTTCAAGTATGGTAAGCTAATGAATTATAAATGAATAGCAAAAGAGTTTGAACATCATATAAGGCAAAAATCCTCAAATTAGATTCGTTGGTAAGTGATGGCAAACGATGGTGATTGTTTTTGGTAGATGGTAAGGATTGGTGATGATGATAAATGGTTTATTATAAAGACGATAAACACAATAAAGAATATATTTATAACCCTTAACAAAGTTAAAATTAAAAGTGGTGTAAAAATATTGATACTATCAACATAAGTTAAATGATTAAAATGTTAATTTCTAATTATTATTTCCAATATACCTTAACTTGATATTAATTACCGTTTCTTATGTTTTCAGCTCATCCGTAACCCACAATAAAAAATTACCCAAAGTGAAAATTCAAGCAAAAAATGTTACCAAACTTTGCTACTAATATTATAATATTGGCATTAATAATACATTGCATTAATTAATAGTAAATTGCATGACATCAAACATATTATTATCTTCTAATATAAATAAAAAACTAATTTAATAAAATTTATTAGACGATCTAAACCATTCATTTAAAAAAAATATTTAATCTTAACTATTTATTCACTTAAAATCAAAAAATCAATTTTGACTTTTTAGAGTCAAAGTTATTAGACATAATTTCATATATGTCCTTATTAAATCATATAAAATCGTATTTGCCCTTTATAATATTTCAAAAATATCATAATTAACCAAATTCTTAGTTTTATCATTCTAAAATATTTTACAATCATTTTAAATTCCTTTTTAATT
>JAUEJL010014553.1:0-21995 GCA_032274825.1 Drosophyllum lusitanicum | reverse complement strand
TGTTCATTGCTTTAATAGTTATATCTGTTCGTAGCCGTTGTCATAGCACATGTTTAAAGGAACCCAAATTTGTAATATGAAAGTTTGACACTTTTTTACGTACTTCGAACATTTTTTTATATAACAAGTTACTCTTTTAGGTTTACTTCTGTAAAACCCGTGCGTGCACGGGTCCATAAACTAGTTTTAACATTAAAGAACTAAAAGTGAAATTACATGACAACCACATGGACCATTTATGTAATTAACTCTTGAAAAAAAACTATTTAAGCAAGAGGAAATGATTTGTAGGGTCAACGACGTATATGTTTGGTGTTGTTTCATTCACATAACACTCAATTTATGAAATATATTTAAATAATTAAAAAATTATTTAATTATTAAATGAATACAAAAACACCTAGATAAGTATTGTTTAGTATATAATCATTTCCTCAACAAACAAATGTTCAATAAAATATAATTTAATTGTCAAATTTCACGCTTCCCAAAACCAAATTTGTAATTATAGTACTATACATTTATCCGGAAAAAGAAAACAGATATAATTAAACAGTAAAAAGTGACTCCATTAAACAAAAACGCTTGTTGCGGAGATGGTTAAGGCGTGAGGATATGACAATCTATGTAGGTCAGGAGTTTGATCCTAGCTATATGCAAATTTTCAATACATTTTTTTCCTTCTATTTTTTAATTCTAACCCTTTCTCTTTTCTCATATTTTAATAATAACCTCAAATATTTTCTCATATTTCAATAATAATCTCAAATAATTTATAAAATATAATAAAAATACCTAAGTTTACTATAAATTATAAAATAACTTTAGATAGTATAGTTTTTTTTTAAATAAAAATGTTGAAATTCAAAACCTTGTATATCCAAATAGTAAATAACTATATATACCATATATTTAAAAGCTTAGTTAGCGGAGTGGTAGAGTTTTGGAGTAAGTGTCGGTCATGATTCTGGGTTCGAATCTTACGTCAATTTTCTCTTTTTATTGCCTTCTTTTGTCCTCAAGTGTTATGCGATGCTGCCCCCGCTATTCTTTTTTCCTGTTTCCTTTTTTAATCTGTTATTCTTATTCAAATAACTATATTTTTAAAATTATGTTAAAAGTAATCATTTTTTGTTTTTCCCTTTTGAATTAAGTTTAAATAGTTTTCCTTTTCTTTTTTTACCTTGATAAGATAGAAGTAAAGTATCCAATTTTTGTGTTTTCTTTCACATATACGTTTTATTTTCTCTTTTTTGGACGTTTTTTGTTTAAAAAATTATTTTACTATACTTTTTACTTAGTATGGTATTTCTTATACTTTTTGGCCTTTTGCGATGAATTGCTCTTTTTAATTTTGCACTTTTATTAGAAATTATGACTTCTAAATAGAAGATCTATGGACTACTTATGATTAAAAAATAAGTAGTGTATCATTTTATCTCTTATGTTTAAATACAATATGTATTCTCTTTTTTCATAAAGTTTATGTTATTTCTTTAATATAACTATCTAATTTAATTTGATTATATTATTATGCTTCTTAAAATGATTTTTTAAACAATATATTAAGAAATAAAACTCGATATATATATGAGCTTTATTTCAAAGACGAAAAAACAAATTGTAAAAGTTGTTATATGAAACTCCATCCCAACTCGCGGATAAAAGAGTTAAATATTTGGTTCAAATACTGTAAAAAAATTGATTTCTTTTCACTTATTTGTATTTTTTTTATATTTAATTTTTCATTTCCTCCTACATTACATGACTTTATAGATTTCTCCAAAGTGATGTGTGCTATTCAAAGTTGATATTGTAGAATTGATTTGGTTTTTCCTATTGAAATATAAATAAAGCCGGTTATAAAAAATTATTTATATTTAAAACATGATACATTAAAACTTAGAGACAATATGTTAAACGTAATATGAAAAATAAAACCTAAATAGCTTTGAGTCTAAATATCCTCAACGTTTATCTTTTTTATACACTTTTATCTTCGTGTTTGTATGTTAGTTTTTATATTTTGTTCACCTTAAAACTTTGCCGCATCGCACGAGTGAGAAGCAACTCGTTTACTCTAAAAACAATAATATTTAATACATTTTATTAGAAGTTAAAAAAAACACACAACCTGAAAGTCCTACAGGCATGCGATCATGCGAGATTTTAAAAAGAAAAGAATTTGCACAACGTTTATGAAATCTATTTGTTTTTTACAACATTTTCATATCCAGCTAGTAAAGACAACTAATTCATCTGGCTTTGTCTAACAAATAGGTAACTATGTAAGGTGTTGTTTATTTTATAAGATGTTAATATATGGCATACGTTAAAAGGTTTACGAAGGATAAATAATATTTAAGACCATCGGTATATATTCCTGATTATAACCCTCTCATCACTCTTGTTACAGTAGTGTCATATTATATTCCTCTTCCATCTATCTTCCAACTCTCAATGTCTACACTCATTCCTCTCAACCCTTCTCTCTTTTTTTTTAAACAAACGTAATAAAAGTAGAGAGAAGAGAGAGATATATAGAAGGAATAGAGAGGAGATCGAAAGACTACAAGATGGACAACTAGCAAAGGGATGAAACACATGGGTTGGGGTGTGATGGTGTTCTTATCTATTCCTTGTCTCTCCCACATGATATATGCAGATAATCTAATCTCTTGCAAAAATAAGATTAAATAAGATTTTAGATACATTTTGCGCTTATAATAAACAACCGGTCCTCTAAAAAACTTCTGGCCGTCCGCAAACATTCTTAAAAGATAAGCTCCAACCTTTTTAATTTTATGTAGTCTAAAGTTTCATTTTTCTCACTCAAAATTCAAAGCGGGACACGTATCATTTACATATAGCTTATCAATTTCCTTAGTTTCGTTGCACGCCCTTTTGCATTAATTTAATTTCTTTGTGTTGTTAGTAGCACTTCCAGCATGCAAGGTCGTTTTAAACTTTTTTAACCCGGGGAAGAATTAATAAACATGTCAATTAAAATACTAAAATACATTAAAAGGAAACTAAAATATATAAAAACGTCAAATAAAAACTCACAACTATACGTAACCGACATAATAGAAAAACTTGTTTCAATTATATAACTTTATTTAAGAATTTTATCTATTTACTCTTTTTTATATTGTTTCAGGTTTTTAAATTATGTTTTTCCTTCTTATACTACCGGATAAATGCTTTTCCGAAGCATGATTTAAAAAGGTTAGGAAACTAATAAACAAATTTAAGTAAATAGACCAATCTATCTATATACTCTCTAAAACAAAATATATTGAAGCTAATTGGCACTTGTCTTTGCATTCCTATTTCAAAATCGAAGCCAATTAATCTATACGTTTTGCTTAGGTGGCATGATTTGAGCCTCCACTCCTATACTTAATATGGGCCAATGCTTCTCATTTAATTAGGTGTCTATTGGTTTTGAGACTTCAATGAGATAATGATTGTTATTCCATATGCTTTTGTTATTCCATATGCTTTGCTTTTATATCTTCTTCTCAATTATAAAGGTGAGTTAGTTTCATTCAATGCATCAAGAGTGGACTTCAATGAGGAGAGAGTTGTTATTTCATATGTTTTGCCTTTAAAGCTTCTTCTCAATCACGAGGGTGAGTTTAATTCCTTCACGTCTATAGATGCCCCAATTCTGTTCTGGTTTGTATTTTGTATCCATCAGCATGTTTGGTTACTTTCACGGAATGGAATGAATCAAACTATTCTACACCTGACTAGCTGTTTATCTCTTGTAAGCACTCGATTTTAGTAATGTAACTTATTGTCTTATATAGAAATTTACGTTGTACTTGCATGCTATTGATTTGTAATTTTGGCCATGATTACAAGAAGGATCCAAATAGGTTGACTTAGTTTGAAAACTTAATGTTTGCTTCTTTGTAATGTTCTGAAATTTAATTATCAATTAAGTGATTCAAATAAATTAACTAACAAAGTAATTAACTAACCATCAAGAATGCACGACAACAAAGTCATCTTATAGCAAAACAAAAGGAAGATCGGTGACTACATGATGTTTGAGTTAATTAAATATTTCTGGGTAGATAAAGATCTGATCGAAAAATTATCCAATAAACTTTCAGCTTGGTAAGGAAGCAGGGTGGAAGAATTGAGTCTTTATTTCTCGTAATTTGTCTTGTTTGGTGGAGATATGTTTACAATTTTTTTTAAAGAGTTGTAGCTCTTATTTCTATTGTTTTCACAGCTAGTTGCACCTCACAAGAGGTTGTGATTTTACTCTTTGTATGTACTACTTTATTGGTTTTTGGCTTCATAACCCACATATATAACGTGAGTATTGCTAGTGGGCCCCCTCTAGCTATGGTTCATGGACGGTTGTTCATGTTACACGAAGCATAAGAGAGCTTTGATTGTATGTGCTCTCACACTTCGCGTATCATTTATAAATGATACTTATATCATTTTCATGTTTATCTTATTCGGGTAATCTTAACAATATTTGAGTTATGTATTATTAACAATATAGACCATTTCCTCGTTAATAATAAATTTTCAATAATAGTGTACGCTATATGCAAATAAAGTTTTACATATTCTATTATTTTTAACTATTTTCCAAAAAACTGATACGTCAATTGTTGGTAAATTAGATTATGTAGACAATTCACAATAATATTTTAATTTCCATATTTTTATAAGCATGTAATTGATACACAACATATAATAATAATAATAATAATAATAATAATAATAATAATAATATACATAATATATTTTAAGCTATCCATGTAATACATAGTCTATAATTTAGTATAGTAATATGCAGACAGGTTGAATACATTCTACTTAAATTGCGATTTCCTTTGGCATGTGTGTAGACTATGCGAGGGTAGACATGAAATTTCTTGTTCTCTAAAGTGTTCCGACTTTTTTACCTTTTTCAAGTATTCCGGTACGTTATTCTAATACTAGGAAAAAAGTATTCCAAAATACTTATAATACTTTAACATCTTATAAATATAGCCACACAAAAATAAAATATTCTCATTCGGATTCTTGATGGTACTCATCTGGCACCCTAAAATTTATTTGTTTATTTTTTAATTAATTTTATTATTACTGAACTTCTAGTTTCATTAACAATAAGTGTGTTTTGGTTAATTTGTCTCACGTACGTTGGATGGAATGTTTAAAACATTGACTTGTATATTTATATATAAGGTGTATTTGACAACGGGTTTACGGGGATTATAAGGGCTAGTTTTCATAATATCCAGTCTTCAAGCATTGTTCGGATGTTAAAATCTTGAGAGGATTATTAAAAACATAATCCCTCAAAATAAAAGTTTTTCCAAGTAGCTTATGTTAAAAACTTGTGATTATCAATTAATCAGCATCAGCTGATTTCCTTAAACACACCCATACACATGTCTTAGCAATTTGTACATTGGCATCATTTGATATTCTAAGTAAACTACCAATTCATATTTTATAAAATGTTTTTTGGTAGCTTAGGTTTGATATTTAATATTTTAAGGGAAAACTAGTTTAGTGAGTAGTTTTGTGGACTAACTTTCAGGTATGACATTTAGTAAAAAAAAAAAAAAAAACCCACCATATTTGCCATTAATACACAAATAAAATGTTCTTCATAGAAAGCTTTAAGAGTGTATTTGCCATTAATACACAAATAAAATGTCCTTAAACTTGGTTACTTGTTTTATGTTCATTTATGTTTTTTTACTTTTTCCTGTAAATTTCTAATACTTATCACTTCAAGGCTTGCATTTTGATTAGATAATTGTCTTTTTGGTTAAATTTACATTAAAATCAATTCATTTGATATTCATTCTAACAGTAGTTTAGGTGGGTGAGTGTTTATTTGATGTTCACAAAAAAAATATCTTACCCAACACCAAAAAATTGTACTTTTATAATTATGTACTTCTAGAATTCAAGTATGATCATGTCAAAGGTGGCTTAGTAATGAAGTAATGTGCATATGACGAACATGTCTAATACTTACGGTTAGGGTTTTGGTAGTCGGCACATAGCGTCGTGTCTTAGTATCTAGCGGCCATATGTAAAGGTTATCTACTTATCAAATACAGGACTCTAAAAATATATACAAAATGAAATATCGATACTAAACTTTTATTAATAAATGTGAGTATAATTGTGCTAGAATGAGGACACAAAAGTGCTAAGTATTGTAATCATCACAATTCACCAAGTAGTATACTATTCGGTTGGATTTTTTTTTTTACATTAGTTGAGACCCTTAAAACAATGTCAATAATAAGATATGTAGAACTATGAAACTATTTTTATAGGATTGATAATAAGAGGTTTTTATGTACAATAAGATCGTGTTTAATCAAACTATTCTACACCTGACTAGCTGTTTATCTCTTGTAAGCACTCGATTTTAGTAATGTAACTTATTGTCTTATATAGAAATTTACGTTGTACTTGCATGCTATTGATTTGTAATTTTTGCCATGATTACGAGAAGGATCCAAATAGGTTGACTTAGTTTGAAAACTTAGTGTTTGCTTCTTTGTAATGTTCTGATATTTAGTTTGATTTCTTGTTAAAATCCTAAAAGAATTAGTATTTGAATGTGATTCTTTAAGTATAATGTTGGTTTATGTGTCAAGTAAACCCATTCACCACTTTGCCCTGTATTAATACTATCTCAACCACCACAACCATCGCCACCTCTCCACCAGAATAGTTTGCCCTAAACTTGTAAGTGGGATCAAAGTTGATGCATAAACCGAGGAAACCAAAGATGAAATGTAAGATGAAATCGAAGTGTTTGTGCCCTAAATTGAAGATGAAATCGACTATTGATGAAATCAAAGTTAAAATTGGCTTTCGGTGAAATCGAAATTAAATTCGAAGTGCCCTAATTGACCTAGTCCCATTCCAATTTCATCAAAACTTGAAGGATGCTAGAATTGCATCAAAACAAACACCCCCTAAACATCCATGAAAGCTTAAAATGACAATTTTGTGACAACGGTTTCTTATCACTTGAAACTTTATCACCTTTTAATCATTACTTGATGCAAATTCATCAATCAAAGTGAGTAAATATTCCGTAAAATATCATTTCCAAACATTATCTACTTAACATTATCTAGAGCATTAAAGGATCTATTACGTATCTTTATACCTTACGGTAAAAAAGTAACTATTTAATTTTCAAGTCGCATCATTAATGGAAATATCATTTGTTTAAATTATTGAAAACTAGATTATTAACTAGAACAATTTGTCATATATACCACATGATTAATATCAACAAGAAACTCGAACCACCAAATTCATTTTGTGATAAAAGTGAAGTTTCACTAACTTCGTGAAAATGTTTAAATCCAAAATTCGTTTTCAAAACGATTGGATGAACGAGTTGAATGTTTTTTTTTGAAATTATAATATCACCTAAATTAAAGGTTCCGAAAGTTTTTAGACCCGTGAAATAACACTTTCTAGCATACCCTTAAACAAACATGAAGCAAGTAGGTTTAGTGGATGTTTCTCTGTTTCAATCTGAAACAGGATCAATTAGTGTGTGATGATGTGATAAGAAAAATAAAGTAGCATTAGGTTACCTTGAGATCATTGATGAAGAAGATGATGAAGAAATTGATTCGTACTTTGTTGGGACATTGAACACAAAAAGGATCGGTGCAAGGAAATTGTATTTTAGGGATAGAATTTGAGCACCGATTGCGGAATTCAGTGTTGTACAATTCAAATGAAGCAATGTAGAGTCAACAAAAGCATGATCTATCTATATAGACAATGTATGTAGATATACATGAATGATGAATACGTGTATTGTATGCATATACATTTTACGGGTCGCAAGCTATGGTTGTGCATTTAATTATTATTGCTATTATTAGGGAATACATTTAATATACTAACATTTATAAGGAAGGTTATCAGTAACATTTTCGCTAATAAGTTATTTATTTAAAAGCTGGAACTAATTAGTTATGTCCGGACAGATTGGCAATACCCATTGCATCTAAGGCACAAGTCCCGCATTGCAATATTTAGTGTAGCGTTTTTCTTTTTTTCCTGTAGGGGCTTAAACGCAATTGGCCGCTAATTAAGGTTTTAGCTTTTTTTATAATTTTTTTGCTTTTATTATTATTATTAGTGAACAATTAAGTTTATATGTTACTTGTCTTCATCTTATAACTTTTACATATAATGTTCGTTATAAATATGAATATATATATATATATATATACATATATAATCATCTTTTTTATATAAATTTTATTCGTAATATGATATTTATCTAAAAGCTGTATTTTTAAAAATTATAACGCTAAAAAGGTTCATTTTGTATGGTCTAAATATGATATAATTTTTACCGCCTGTTTTTATCTATATTTTTATATAAGTTTATTCTAATATAATATTTATCTAAAAATATATTTTATTAAATCGTAAAACAAAAATTACATTTCATCAAATAAACATCATATTGTGTTGAATTTATTTTGAAACATAGATTTATACCAAATTGCACATCAAAACTTATAAAAAACAGTTAAACACAAATAATACTATAAGATTAATCTTTTAATTCCATTAATGGCAAAGAAATAAAACATGATTTACAATATTTCGAACTTAAAAGTTCAACACTTGTTATTTTTTTATTTTAGGGTTCGATTTATATTAATGAATATTTAGAATGCTATAATGTTTTTTTCTTTTCCGATTTAATAAAACTTTTAATATTTTAGATTTAAAATTTAATTTTATGTATTTAAATGAGATACATTAAAAAAGTTTGATATTTTTTTTTCGTTCGTGACTTTTTTCATTATAAAGATTTTTATTGTGAGAACCATTATTATTGTGAGAGCCGAGAGAACAATTATTATTGTGAGAACCGCGAGAACCAATCTTAGCCATTCAATTGGTAAGTGGAATTCATGGATGAAGATCGTGGGGGGATCGAGTGTGGCAAAGTGCATGTGATGAATTCATGGATGGACAATTGAATTAAATGATGGAAAATTGAAGGGCTAGGATTGTTTCTCGCGATTCTCGCAATAGAAGTGATTCTCAAATGATCTTTTCACTATATATATAAACATATATGGACCATGTTATACTTGTTTCACTAAATAATAATAATTAACAAAGCAAACATTTCGAAGAAGTGAAGTGAAGACTTAATTAATTGTGCTCGTCCACAGCTAGCCTTGATAAAAACTGAAAGATAACAATATATATATTAAGTACGGAATGATTTTATGGTCTTAATAATTCAAAGGCTCATGAATGTATTTGCCTCTGAATGTGACATATTGTTTGATAAAGGTTTTGAATAAACAATCTGAATTAGGCAAACTATCATTTTAACCTTAACTAGCTAAGCGACCCGTGTGTCAACACGGGAATGATATAAATCAATTTTTAACATATATAGTTTTAAAGAGTACTAACACGTATAGTAAAAATAATTAGAAAGCATATATAGGAATATAAAATTTTGTAAGAAATGAGTAAACATTACAGAATTTTGAAATTCATACATAAGATTATCATTAGATTATATAATTTTAGGATTCGATATGTTAACAAACTTTTATAAACACCTTATCCAAAAGAAACTAATTACATTTTGAAAAAAACTAATCACCTAAAATTATGTAAAGGTTTAAACTAAATTCCGAAATTAAGGTTAATGCAGATTTTTTTTTTCAAAAAAGGATAATGATAATTTTATAAAACTTATATAGAAGTTATATAAACTTATTGAAAATATTTTTTTCTCAGCGAGCAAAAGAACTTGAGTATTTTTTAAAATACTCGCATAACATGAATTCAAGATGCAAGTGATGCATCATCTGAAATGGCTACAATACTTAGATTCAAAATATTAAGATATGTAAATTCTTAATGGCATTATTATTAACCAGTTTAATTGAGTTCACAATGTCATGATTTATGTCCAAAAAAAGCCACACACGTACACGATAAGAGTTGATTACTTGCTAGAAGAAACAATTGACAGTGTCATCATGCCAACGTGTGATGGGATCATGAATGGAAATTAATCAGAAACAGACTACAAACAGATTCTGATATTCACATTTGAAACTTAAGCAGGATTAACCAATTAAGGGGAGGTAGAGGGTGTTGATAAATCCACATAAATCATGATAATCTCGTATGTTGTATTTGTATGATCTAAAATAAGCTCATGGGGCAAACCACTTAGATGGCGAAGAGGCAAAAGAAAAACATCAAAATGCTATGTTTTAGGAAGACTATGAAACCAGACCACAATCTAATAATATAAATAAAAGACTAATTGAGATAAAATCTATTAGACATTTTAGCTCTTTACTTAACAAATTAATTTTAATTATACAATCTTAACCATCCATTTATTTGAAATTGAGGAATCAATTTTGACTATAAGAGATCAAACTAATGCCAACTATGATTTACATTTGAATTTTATACTTCTTTGTTTCAAATACATATCATCGATAATGTTCATCATGTATATTCTTAATCAAACTTTTCTAACTTTAAATTCTATCCATATCTATATCTTCTTAATTTTAATATTAAATTTAAATTATATTCTCGTAAATTATTTTTCTCAGTGAACCATTTTGAATGACCTCTCAAATATCAAAAGGTAAAGATAAAAACTGAAGCACATCATGTATAAGCTCAAACAATGCAAGAGGACATATGTAACTCGATACTGTTATACATTCAAAGCCTATCCAAAATCCGAGTTACGGGCATCATCAGTAACTAAGAAAATTACTAAAAGCTAGTAACATGAATTAAAATAAAATATGAGATAACCTTTCATAGTTGTGGGCTTCAGATTTGACTCTTTCAAGAATTTGTCTCACATATGTAGTTAATCTAGCCACATCATGTATCTGATAACACACAAAAAGAAGCATATGATAATGTATTGAACAAATAACATGATTAAGAGACAATCAGCAATAGCTTTCTTAAACTAAGAAACAACTATTAGATAATTCCATATCTTTAAAACCTTGCAAAACTTGTTTAAAGCCTTTACAAATCAAGTAAACAAAATAAAACTCAACAGATGTTTAAACATCAAATTATCTAATAGTGTGAACACCCAGTGTATAAACACATGAGATGATTAAAGTCAATTTTAAACGTTTTATAATATTTTCACTATGGTAAGGACAATCATTCTATCTTAATATGGAGGTAAAGATGGACCTGAATGAGGGAATTGGTTGTTGCCGAGCGTGTTTCCAATAAGTTGGCTAAAAACAGAGCTTCTGGACCAAATTTTGCTCCTTCACAAGGGCCATATCTCAAACAGTATATACATACACTAAACATGTTTCTGTTTAACTTTTAAGAAGTTAATCAGAGGTTGCTACTCTTATCAACAAAAGGTGTCAAAGAAGTCCTCCTTGCTAACTCATGCAAATCGACGATATGAACTTCCGTCGTGTATCTTCTCTTGTCTTCAGTTGAGAAAATTGAAACTTAAGAACTACATTTAAAAGGCACCAATTCAGCATGAAGGATTTGTCAATCTTGAAAATCTCTATCTCAGGTAAATTGAATTTATTATATTTATAGCCAACTGATGAACCTAAACTTGAATCTTAATGTTCTAGAATGATAGTTTGAATCTTGAAGCTTTATCCAAACAACAACAAATACACAAAAACAAAATCACATTAAGGATTAATGCTTTAATTAGCACTTTAACAATCAATGATTCCATTACTACAAACAATATGGGCTTAAAATCTAAAGATAAAAAAACACCCAAAAAGGAATTTTGATTTTTACGATAATATACTTAAAAACTTTTTTACAATCAATTGAATGTATAAGTTATAATTGAACAATTGGATTGATTTTATATATTTATAGTATCTGATAAAAGATTAAAGTATCAATGATTCCATACGTTTGACACACCGCAACCCCATTTTGATAACAGATTAAAGTATCAGTAACACTTGAAACAAAAGAACTCAACAACAACAGAGCATTTAAAAAATTAAAGCTGAATCTTCCATATTTTAGTTTAGTTTCATTGGGCATTACTTCAAACACCTTGTGGTCAATCTTTAGATATAAAATTGCAAGAAAGCAAATTAGAAACCTTGATGAAACAGGTTGGGTTAATCCAGATGAATACATTTCTACAGTTGATTCGAAATTTAACCTCAGTAAAAATCAGAAGCATAAACAGATGTATGGTATCAAAATTACTCTAATTATTTACTTTCTATAAAATTTCTTATGGTTCATGGTATCATTAGAGCAAGACATGATTCGAAATCGAAAAATAATATCTACAAACTTGTGTTTGTCGGCTGTTGTGTTCTCGAAGAGGGAAGCCCCGCTGTGTTTATCGAAGAGGGGAGAGGGAAGCCCCGCTGTGTTTGTCAAAGAGGGAAGCACCGGTTGTCGAAGAAGGTGTTTGTCGAGGGAAGCCCCGATTGTCAAAGAAGGGTTGTCGAAGAAGGTGTTTGACGAGAGAAGCCCCGGTTGTGGTAGAAGGTGTCGGCTGCTGTTTTTCTCGGGAAGGCCCGGTTGTTGCTCTTTGTTCTGTAAACCCTAACCTCTTTGCAAACCGGGTGATACCAAACTAAAACCGGGTTATGTGTGACCCGCGTAGCCTTTTTTCCCGAAGGCGACATCATCATTTTTTAAAGAGGGTTTTTTGAGAAAGATAATGATGTTATCATCGTTTTCTTTAAATAGTTATAAGAAAGATAGTGGTATATTATAATATAAGATATGATATGATTGTTTAATAGTGATATCATTCAGCACAGTCTTCATTCAGATACGACAATCAAACACGCTGAATACTAAACGATTTAGCATTCAACACTGAATGGTTCCATTAAGCAGTAAACAAATAGCCCATTAGACAATGTGGATTTCGTTTGTACGGTGTTGACCCATCTTTGATATCCACTAAGAAAATCATAATATGCATCTTGATTAATTAGTGCTTACATAGAAACTTTTGATCGTTTGTTTCATCAACATAATAATAGATTCATAGATAAGTTAAATTACATTACTAAAAATAAAAACTTTATATTAGTAACCGACTCTTTGTAATCGTACATAACACGATAGTTATTTAAAAATGAGTTAAAATTTTTGAGAAAATAGTATCCTCACCGAATTTCTTAACCCATTTTAATCTTTCATTAAAAATTAGTATATGCCTTTAACCTGGATCAACAATTTGTGCCTTGTTTAGATGTATGTGTTTATATAACCCAACTTGAGCCTTAGATTCGATCAATTAGTTATTTTTATGAAAAAGTTGAATCAACAAGACTTTAGTAAGAGTGAGATTTAGGATTAATAAAAACTAAAATTAAGTTTATTATTCATAATACTAGATTAGATGCATGTGTAATATATGCGTTGGTTTAAAAAATAATAAATACTTAATATTAAGTAAAAGATATTGTAACACTGCAAAATACTAAGTCATTTTTTTTAAAAACACGTTACGGAAGTATAATCCAAAACTTTAACATAATTACAAATATTTACAATCATCTACAAGGTACAAACATCAAATCATCTGTTGTGTTACAAAACAAAATATGGCTCGTCTCAATTTAAAACATATATCAGAGTGCTGGTCAATCTTTCCTTTAACAAAAACCTAGCTAAACAGCTGCAAATACTAAACCTGCAAAAACAGTTTGAAATGTTTATATACTACACGATTTAAAAATCAATCAAATAATTAGGAGACACTCAATTAAAAAATAACTAACGAATCAAATGGTTACAATAAATTTGTAGCATTTATTTTAGTAGTGAAATGATCTATACAAATATATCACAAAGTTGAAAAAAATAAAATCTAAATAAACTTTGATAATATTGGAAAGAATTGATTATCGTTGTTTAATTGAGTTGATATATGGATAAACATTCTACGAAGCCTAATATCAAAAATTGATTTTAGTTTTGACCAAACTAATGGCTATGATTGCTCAATTAAAAATGTTGTTAAATAATAATTAAATTAAAATTTTATATAAATCAAAAGATAAGACTGTCTAATAAATTTTATGTATACTCGCTTCACTACTTGTTTATAAACTTTTTGTTTATTCATAATATGAAATTATAAATAAAATAATTTAAGTTATTTTATTCATATTATTATTAAACATTATTTACCATTCATTTGGTTTATTAACTTGCTTTGATGTTTTTGTAGTAGTTAGTAAGAGCATATTTATAATTAAAAAATAAAATTAATTTTACCTAAAAAGGTTAAATTATAAAAAAATCATTAAGATTATTTATGTGATTTTATAAACCAGAAGCTCTACAATATTCCTAAATAGCTACTTCAAGTAGTTTTTGTTTTCAAGATTTTCTTTTAAAATAAAAGCTTTTAGTTTCATGTTTAAACGAATTTAAAACTTTTTATTTTTAGAATACATTTTCCACCCTCTTTATTACAACGGTCATATTAATGTCACATCAACTTGATAGCTTTTCTTTATCTACCACTTCTATCAACTTGATAGCTGTTCTTTTTATCACACAAGAGAGACACACAAAAGAGAGGATGAGAGAGAGAGACAGAGAGAGAATTGATATTCCCCAATGGGTTGGTGAAGTCAGTAAAATAGTCTTTTTAGCACCGGTGAGTTCGGAATGGTGTTTCTCAATGGTCCCGGTTGAAAATTCAACCCCGTTGAAAACATGAGCATTCGGGGTACCCTTACCGACTTTAAAAGGCTTTTACCAAACATATGATAGGTCCATTCAGCCTCCTCTAGAATTATAAAGATTTTTGAATTTATTGCAAGTAGAATTCAAATATTATTTATAATTGCAGAGTGATATGGTACACTCATACCCAATCCTCAACTCTTGGAGACACTTTTTGTCAGCGGAAGCATTGATTGGGTGCCATTCATCCCCTGCTGTCGTCTTCCCTGAAAATGAAGGCTCAACACGATCACAACTAAAACCTTTGAAATTGAATCCATCCATGGTCAAACCTGCAAATTTCAGTTATCTCCATCAACCCCCAAATTGCCCATAATTTCTCGTAATTTGGTCTACTCATTGATTCATATCTTCACCGTTTAAAAGCAAAAACTTTCATCTCCTTATCTCTCCTCCTGCTATTGCTGATACTCCAATTTGCAGGTATCATGATCGCATTTTGCCAGTTATTGTTGAAACCGGAAATTGTTTCCATCCGATCGGTTGATTATTCGCTTTATCACCATCTCAATCCGTCTGATCTGTTAATAACACGTTACAATTGTTTGAAATCTGAACAGGGGAAGGAGAAAATATGAGTTCGTTGTTTGTTAAAGGCATGCTTCTAAAATCAGCCGATGAGATGTACTCACCGGCGAGATTGAAACAACGGCGGACAGATAAAAACGGTGATCTTCATAGATTAAACCACCATCGTCAAGTTCCTTTTACCCAGTGTATTTGCCGTGGGAACTTGAGCGCAAGCGCATCGCGCAGGACGGACTCACACGTCGGTGGCTCAATTTCGCCGCAAGCAGTCCTGAATCCGGTGTCTCCGCCGCTAACGACGACGAAAAAGGTACGCCCGCATTACACCATGTATTACATGTTTAATCTAGTTAATTAGCTTTTGATTAGTTAAGAAAACACCTTCTAATTACTACATATAACCTAAATCAATCACATGTATTAACATGCTTAACCTAGTTATATCAGTCCAGTCTAATAGGGATCATGGAGGGAAAACTGAATATTTATTTAGATTAATAATATGAGGAAATTGCAATTATTTTAATTTATGATCATGTTGAGTTGATGACAAACTAGGAAGAAATCATGATGACGTAACATTATTTCTTAGCCATAAGATTTGTTATCATAAATAAATCAACTATTTAACTAGTATATTGTATAATATATTGACAGACTATTAATTACTCCAATAAAACACATGTACATTTATTGAATATAATATTTAAATTCTTTTAAAAATATCGGTAAGAATTATGAGCAAATCATTAAATCAACACCTATCTGAAAAATAAATAGCAAATATAAAGTTTATTAGAGCATGGAAGTGAGCCTGGATAGAAGGTCATGTCGGCCAACAAGGTATTCGGAATGGCGAGTGATGGCACTCCGTAGTGTTGTCCCTTGTCGGGGGTGGAAATTCGGCTTGGAGATGCAGGTCGGGATGAAGCCATGAAGTGATTTTAATGTTGGAAAAATATCGTAAACTAGTAACTAAGTTTTAAAAGTGTTTCAATTAAGTAATTTAAACATTTAAATTAGTAACAAAGTTGTAAAAGGGTTTTAATATTGTGATTTTGGTTACCACGTTAACCTCTTTTATTTATTATTTAATTGATTAAGAAAACCTAAATAGTTTATTTGTTAGAGCACAAGGTATACATGCTTGAAGCACGGAATGCTTCAGTGTCACATTAGTATAACTCATTCCATGCTTCAAGCATGATCAAACTCTACACACGCTTCAAAGTGGTCAGGAACGGAGACATGCTCGTCTTGGGTCTCCTGTATGGCATCGAGACCATTTTGGGTCTCGGGTATGGTTTTGGGACGGATGTCATGAGCATCAAACTTAAAAGTAGCTGGAGGGGTTGGATTCGTATACATAAACTCGTTGTAGGCAACTTGGGTAGGAAAGTTAGGATTTTTAGTGAAAGGTTGATTGTAGCCCATGTAGTATTGATGACTATGGAGGTTGTAGAGTTGTGGTGGAGCAAACATAGGGTTGAGCACGTACATAAGTGGTGGCGTATAAAGTAGGATGGTGTTAAAACTCGGATTCGGTTGACAGATTTTTGAACGAGATGAGTTTGGGGTATTGGAAGAATACTCCATTTTTGAAGTAAAACTCTAAATAATTTATGTATTTTATAGAGTTTTTAGAGAGAAGGAGCAAAAAACGTAATGTAAGAATGGTTAAAAATAGGAGTGTTATATATATATATAGTGGGTAAAAAAATTAAATATAAATGGTCATATATCCTTTGTTAGCTTTGGTAGATTGAATCTCTCTCTCTCTCTCCGGCATTCACTTGCCGATACCTTTTGAATTTCATAGGTATCGAGCCTAGGGGGTAGTGTGTCCCTCGGTACCGATACCTAAGCCTCACCAATGTCATGCTTCTGGTACACCCCCTACTCTTATCTAAGATAATAAATATGCATTATCTAAACTATGCATAATCTTTTGACACGTATTATCTACCAAAAGGTTGTTTACGTCGGTTAATTCTACGCTCGGGATCGTTTACCAGGTTAACCTCGTATATTTATTATTTAATTAATTAAGAAATACATAAATAGATAATTCGTTGTCTAAGATAATAAATACGCATTATCTAAACTATGCATAATCTTTTGACACGTATTATGTAATAATAACTTAACGATGTATGATCTTATGATGTATGTATGAATACTGTGAGAGAACACTAAGAACACATAGTTACTATAAATATAAATTGTATTTCTTACTGAATTAGGGTAAAATTACAAAGTATTTATACCCCTTGGGTATTCACAATAATTTCCCTATACTTAGACGAATGTCATAAGTACTAACAAACTTCAATAAAATGTATTGAACACAACTTTAAGGACTTAAAAAAATACACATAACCGTTTAACATTGGCATGTCGCTTAATCCTAAAATTTATGATAAATACGTATTATCTATAACTAGCATATTATCCGCGCAATGCGATGATAGTGAATAGGTTATGTTTTGCAACATGTCGTTCAAGATTATAACGGTATGTTATTTGTGCGATTCAATGTCACGTAATAGTTTTTGTTTAGCAACATTTCGTTTTTTTCATTTCTTTTTTTTCCATCATTTTCTTTATTAATGTAAAAAACATTAAAATAAGAAAAAAAATTATTTATGATATAAGGAGAGAGAAAAATAATAAGATCTTAAGAATTGTATTGATATGGGTAGAGAATTGTATTGATATGGGTAGAGGATTGTGTTGATACGAAAGAGTGTTAGTATAATGTTGTATTTTAAATGATTAAAAAGTTAAATAGATTAGGAGAAATAATGAAATGGTTAAAGATTGGATGGTCGATACTAATTTAGATATAATGAATAGTCAAGATGTCATTTTGATTGAAATTTAAGAACTCTTAAACTGAAGGATGAGAGAGAAAGTTAAATTGTTTATATAGTAGTATAGATAGTATAGATAGATGTGAGTTTTTTTCTAAAATTTTACAAAATCAACAATTTATTCCCTTCATCAACTCCTTCGATTTCCTTCATGTACCAGCACCAATTTGAGTTGAAGTAGCTTACATGCTTCCCAAGTGAACTTGTGAACATATGGTTAATGAGAAATTAAGAATGGCTTCAGAGAGTTGTACATCTAGAAGTTATTATTGTACTTTTGAACCATGTTTAATAAGTTAAATTTTGTATTTCAGCACTTCCGCTGTTAAAAGTTAATAAACTTACGATTTAGGTTTTTAAAAAAAAATTAGTTTAGATCATATATATTCGATAATGCATGCGAATAAAATGGTCGTGCGTATTTTAGGTAACACATTTTATTGTGTTAAATAATAAAACAATTACTTAGGTTTTTCTTAATTAATTAAATTGTAAATAAATAAGGTTAACTTGCTAAATTTTATAAGATTAAAATACTTTTGAAACTTTGTTACTGTTTCTGACTGACTTTAAACTTTAATTGACTTAGTTAAAGGGTTTAGTTTCCGAAAACTTATCGAAATTGTTACATTTTGCTATTGTATATATTCAAATTTCAAAACTACCATTTAGTGTATCCAACTTTCTAAAACTACCATTTAACGTATCCGCAAACCTATAGATCAGGTAACCAGTTATCTTTTTAATTTTCCATTTATTTTTAATACCAACTCACCTGCCACATCATTAATTGTTGCCATATCAACGTTAATAAAAAATTTTAAATCCATAATTCATACAAAATTCAAAGTTGAAGAACTAGAAGCATATTCATATGATGAAACCCAGAAACAAGAACAAGAAAACGAAAATCTATATTCATACAAACTCATGAAAATCGATGAATAACAAGAACTCGAATCTTAACCAAGAAAACAAAAACCCTAAAATCGAACCAAAATCTGTGAACCAAGAACCGGATCTAACTCAAATCGTATACATGGTTCGAACAAATCTGAACTCAAATTGAAATGACCAAGAAACTCAAACAAACAGACATTCAATCGACCTTCAATCGATGAAGGTGAAGATGAGATGTGTATGAACAAGAGTTGGACTTTAAACTCAGACATACACATTAGAAACTTACCTTTGAATCTGAATTCATAAAAATCAAAATTGATAAAGCAAATCTGGAAGTCGCATCAGATTTGTTGTTCTTGAAAACCCTAAACCCCAAACCAAAAGAAGAAAACCCATATCTGTTGTATCTAACCCTTAAAATCACAGATGAAGAAAACCCCAAATTGAAAGAAACCTTAAAATCAGATGGAATTAGAATAGCCCAGATATGTTGTAGTCGCCCAGATCCGTTGAAACCTTAATCACCAAATCGATGGAAACATGGTGTTCTTGAAACCTCAATCACCAAATCGAAATAGAAACCTTAAAAATCGGACCTTGACAGTCGATGGTGGTGATGATGCCTGAACTCAATGGTGCCATGGTGGTGGTGCCGAAAGTCGATGGTGGTGGTGGTGCCAGAAGTCGGTGATGATGGTGGTTGTGCCGGCTAGAGATTAATCCATTGAAGCACACACATGGAGCCTTAAATTTGGATATGAATCGTCGATGAGTGTTGACATGTGGTTATTATTAATTAATTAATTAATTAGTTAATGTTAAACAAGAAAAGTCATGTCACATGCCATGGCAACCGCCATATCACTCATAACCGTGTCACATCACATGTAACCTGCTATCAAAGGTAACAATATACTAACTTGTAGATTTTGAAACTTTAGTGCATTAAATGATAGTTTTGAAAGTTTGATACACACAATAACAAAAAGTGACAACTTCGATACACCTTCAGAAACTAAATCTCTTAATTAAAACACTTTTAAAACTTAGTTACTATTTTATAATTTTTTTCCTTTAATGTTTTATTTTTCTTTTCCCCATTAATCGTATTATTTGTTATAGTTTAGTTTTATAGTGTAGCCATTTCTCGGCTTTCAATTGTACAGTAGGCCGAAATTATCAATTTACTTATTTTGCAATAATTCCTCTCCGTTTAACATTACACGTTCGTAAAATTTAAAAAGTTTATGTTATATAACATACAAAGATTTTATTAAATTTAATTATTATAATATTTAGTTATTTAATATAATGTTCATAATACACTAGTTATAAAATATCTAAATTTTATTAATTAAATTAATTATTTGCAAACATTACAAGCCAGTTTTTTTTTTTTTAAATTTATGATGGAAAAATACACAATTATAATTGCCTTTTAAAAAAGTACACAATTATAATTAATAGATCGTATTTTTAACTTTTAAGGCGATTTTGTTTGAAGTCGAATGAAACAATTTAGTACTGGATTGAACCATTTAACGCTAAAATGAATCGTTCAACATTCAGTATGTTTGTTTATCACCTCTGAATGAAGATTATGCTGAATAAAACAAAAGAACGCTGCTAAATTATTTCACCTTAAAGTACGTTCTGAATATTAAACACCCAGCCTTTTAGTCTAGCAATCCGTCCTTCACATCTTGCCTTGTTAAACAATCATATTTTATTATACAATCAAATTTTATGAAGATTAAAATGGTGATTTGAATCATTGAGATGACTCATTTAAAACACTTATCAAACAACATGTCACATTCACAAACAATTTCATACACATCATTTAAATTATTCCGACTTGAATCATTCAACGTTTAATCATTTTGTCTTACACGTAAATATTGCTTTACTTTAAGTGATTTACGAGATGGACTTAATGATTTGTATATTTAAGTTTAAATTAAATGTCAAAGTAATGTTTTTGCCTTAATTAATAAATTTGTTTTTATAAGTGTTTAACAAAGTTCATTTTTAGAGAATTTATATAAAAACTATAATTATTTAACTATTACAAACGTAAATTATTTTCATAATAATATGTGTATAATATAATACTAGATTAGATACTGGTGTAATACACATGGTGATTAAAAAAATGATAAATACTAAATATTAACAAAAAGATATTACAAAATTATAAAACGCGAAAGAAATGAGAATTAAGAGAAAATGGTGACAGATGACGTCAACACCCAGATGGGTGGTGGAAGCGTAGATGTGAGGAGAGGGCCGGCGTGATAGTAAAAACGTGGTATCATAATACGAAGATGTGGTTATATTTTTTTTACAAGTCATTGATCATTATTGTTACAATTAGACGCAATAAAGTCAAGTCTATATAGATTATATTTAAAAAGAATTTAAAACGATTATAAAATATTTTAAAATAATAAAACTAATAATTTGGTTAAATATGATATTTATAAATTAAGGTATATAAATACGATATTTTAAGGTTAAGAAGGGCATGTATGAAATTCTCTATAATAATTTTGACTTAAATTAAAATCAAAACTGAATTCAATTTTGATCGAAACCAAAAAATTCAAGTTTAAAATTAAAATTTTTATAAAAATCAAATGTTAGGTTTTTTCGATTTCATACGGACAAATCGGTGTGCATGAAAATCCTGAAACTTAGAACAATTTCGGCCACCTCACGGATGAGATAAGGACAGAGGTATAATGTTTTTGAGCGGACCAAGATACTCACGTGTCGCTGTCCAAAGCCACGTGGAGTGATGTCCACATAAAATGAATGTACAAAATAATAAAGATAAACATTTACGTACATATATTGTCCATATATATATAGTCTACATGGATA
>JAUEJL010014442.1:0-21999 GCA_032274825.1 Drosophyllum lusitanicum | reverse complement strand
CATCAATAACCCTTTTCAGGGACAATAGCATGCATGCATTTACCAATAACTCGTATTCATCAATATATATCACAATTCATGCACATGTACTTAAATACATGTCTAGCATATCAATAATCATGGCAATATTCGTTTTCTGATCTTAACTGCATATATGTATATTTCTATTGCACAATATATAACATACAATAACCATTTAAACCAATTTGCACTTAAACCTCCCTTTATGGAACTCATGAAAGCCAGTACTCACCTGTGTGTCTAAAGCAACACTAAATTGGATTCGGCTCTCCTTGTTTGGTTATTCACCTAAAATGCATTCACTTTCATTTAGACTACTAAACATCATGTACATATACTAACATACTGGTTTTAAACCCCCAACTATGTGCTTAACTTTTTAAAAATACTATAAACCATCCCATGTACCCAAAATGCCAAGAAAAGCAGCAAATAGTTTCTTGCAGACAGGTTCACGCCGCGAACCCTTTAAGGGTCGCGCAGCGACCTCGTGCCTGGGCGATTCTGCAGGTTTCTGCACAGCTCAATTCCAATTCAAACTCATTTGTAACTTGTTCTAAATTATTTCCATGATATACAAGGTTTGGGACATCAATAAGAGTTCATAAACATCACAATAACATAGTTTAACATTAAATTCAAACTTGAATCATCAAATCACCATTAAAGATCATTTGGTCAATTTCACGGAATTCATTCAAGTTAGCATCTTTAATTCATAATATGAGTCCCAAACAACTTGTAGGTGATCTTAGAACAGATTAGAACTAAAAAAACTAAGCTTTGTTGGTCAATTTCTAATTGACCCGTTTTTAACCTAAACCCCACAAATGAAGAACAAGGATTGAGAAGGCTTACTAGGAGCAAGATGATGGTTATGAGGAGATTAAGAACAGATTATAGACTTGTTTCCTTGCTTGATTCTAGCCTTTGATCTTGATTTTTGCTTGAGTTCTCTTCAAGAACAAATGGAAGAGGTGAGGTGTGTGTGTGTTTATCGTGAGTGAGTGTGTGTGTGTGTTGTCTGACTTTGGAAAACATAAGAACCGACTTTAGGTTCTCAATTATCCACAAAGGGGTATTTTGTTCCCCTTTTCAACATACAACACAACACCCATTTACCCGTTTCAACTAACGAAGATATTTTTGGAATCCTCGTTTGAAACCGTTTAATATTTTATCATTTTTATCTATTTTTATTATTATTTTTAAAACCACATTTATTAACCAATACAATATTTTCTATTAATACTTATATATATATACTTTCAATTAATTCTTTCAATTTAATTTATGTACCAATGGCGCGCACGAATAGGTCCGTTTGAGGATGTTACACACAAGGCCCCATATCACCTACTATAGTTGCTTAATTGAATCGCAAATCTGTGTGTGTGTGAATACCGAGAAAGAGTTCAACTATTTTGATACAAATCGACCGGTTTTGAATAGAAAGTTATTAGGTATGATCCCTCGCACCCTAGTGAGTATCTGTGAATAAATTTGTTAGCAAATGATTAGATTTTGATGAAGTTTTGTTGGGTTTGTGGGTTGTTCGAACTAAAGGAGTAAACCGAGACTTTAAATACGAGTTTGTACCTTTGAAACTTGTTAGATATGCAATCAAATGATGAGGGTTTGTTTAAATAAGACTAGGAAAGTAATGAGATAAGAATCATGTAATTTGATTAAGAAATGGTTGAGTTTGATTGTATATGATCGACTATGTTTAAGGTAGAATCGTAAATGTTCTTAAGTCTATGGAATCATAAATCACTTATGATGTTTGATTCGTAAATTAGTGGTTAAAGGGAATCGTAAATGGGTATTGACCTAGAATCGTAAATCTTAGACCGTAAATAGAATTAATTGAAAACAAGGTCGGTAATTAAAATCGAAAACCTCACATAATTGGGTAAATCATGAATTAGGGGTTGAGTTCCTTATGGAATTCCCCGTTGTATACGAATCGTATATCAAAGGTTGTGAATTGAATCGCATATCATATCCTAGTGATGAATCGCAAATCAACAATTGAGTCACATCGGAAACTGAGTCAACCGTAAATTGAAAATAGATTAAATCGTAATTGAGATGAGACTGAATCATAAATCAGTTGGGGAATGAGTCGAAACTATGTAATCAGAAACTTGAATAAAAAATCCCATGGAGTTAAGAATCAACCTTGAATCGCAATTTGGGACCGGGGTGAAATCTTAATTCACGATCTGAGTAGATCGTGAATCATGATTGGAGCACCATCGTGATTCATCGTTTAGTGGGATTGTGAATTATGAAATTTGACAATCATAAACCAAGAATGCTAAACCAGTCGTAAAATGACCCGAGTGTTGATTATTATATCTATGTTTATACACGCCATGCATACTTTTGTACTGTGCATGATGCTAACCATATAAGTTTAGAATTAATGATTTTGCCTTATTGCATGTTCTTGTTTGATTGTTGTAGTAGGGTAGAATCAAACTTTCGACCACCAATATGCCTTAACATTATGCATAGTTATGTTCACGATATGTTTTAAATTAGGATATAATGGCTTATGTGAAACCTTATGTGCTTACATGTTAGTACAGTAACATAGGACACTGAGGTGCTTGTAGACTTTTAAGTGATACATGACATAAGCCTATGAATCAAGACTTCTAATGGTAAGGGCAAGATTTGGTATGTGTAATATGCTCGGGATAATATACAGGCCTATATTATTTCAAGCACATGATACACGTCGGAACTTGTCAAATCCATGATGAATCATGTGAATCATGTGAGGGGTACTTGTAGGATGAGAGTATGCCTGTAGAGTAGGAGTGCCTTAGAATGAATAGGGTTACTTTGAACATGATCAAGGCATGCTGATTATATGTATGAAAAGTGTGTATGAACTGCAATGTGATTAGGAGAGTATGATAAAGCTACCTCTTGATTAGTGCATTATCTATACTTCCATAATGACAATATGAGGAGAACTCGCAACTTGATTACTACTAGGGTAGAAACCAGCCATGCACTTAATAGTGTAGAGACTAGTGCCACTAGCGAGACTGATCCTCACCAACAATTAATACTTAACCAGCCGTTGTATGAGGAAGTGGTTCCTGAGAATACTGAGTCGAAGAATGTGATTCCGGAAAACGAGGAGGACGATGAGGAAAGTGGGGAGGAGCTGAACATGGCAACTAGTGTGATGGCTGAGGTGATGAAGGCATTGAAGGAAGTATTACCGCAAATTGTGGCCGAGATCAAGGAGTATATGGGCAAGATGATCGACTAGAAGCTAAGTGCACTATGGGCGGTACGGGAAGCTGCTGCTACTCCAATGATAAACCCAGCAAGAAATCAGGTGCAACACGGTTGTACTTACAGGGATTTTTAGCGTGTCAACCGCCTACTTTTGAAGGAAACGCCTGATCCAGTGTTGTGTGCCATATGGATATATGAAGCAGAGGGTGCATTGCACACTTGCCATAATTGTACGGAGGACAACAAGGTTTGGTTTGCTGTAATACTTGCTGAGGAGAGTAGCGAAGGATTGGTGGAACCTATTGAGACACGTGAAGGGAGAAGCAATCACTACTATGACCTGGAAGGAGTTTGTTGAATCATTCAAGGAACAATACGCTTCGATGATGGAGATGGAACGAATTATGGATGAATTCTTAAAAATGTAACAGACCACAGAAATAGTGAATGAAATCATGGCTACGTTTAAGAAGAAACTCTTGTACTGTCCTGCATACGTGGCAGATGAGCAATTAAAGACGCACTGATACTCTCAATGTTGTAGGGAGATATCCGAGAATTCATAACCACTGGGAGGTGCATGAGATTTGGACAGATGACCGAAGTGGCAAGGAAAAGAGAGATGGATCTTACACTGGGAGCGAGAAAGAGATTAGTTAATCAAGCTGCAGCAGGTGCTACTCATTGGAAAATACCTGTGAAAAAGTTCAAGACTGGAAATTTAAGGCATGTTGGGAAGAAAGATGGAGTAAGGTTCCCTAAATGTGGTAATGGGCATGCTAGTGAATAACGACTCGGGGCCATGATTCGTATCAAGTGCGTAAAGCCTGGACACATGAGCAAGGATTATCAGGCTAATCTAACTATCTAAGCGTATGCTTTAGGTGTAACCAACCTCGGCATCGAATGGCCGAGTGTCCGGGGATAATAATGGGAGGTGTAAGGCCTGTGCAAACCACGACTGGAGATCACCAACGGGAAAATGGGGTAAGCACCGAAGGCTAGGGGTAGAGCCTTTCAAATGACAGTGGAGGAAGTAAGGGCGGAGCCGGATGTGATAGCATATACTTTTGTCATGATCTCTTCATATCTTCTTCATACTTCAAAGAACAGATGAAAGAAATCAAATAATCAAGAACAAAGTCAAAAACACGTACCCAAAGACAATACCTAGAAAGAAAATTGATCGATACAAAAATCTAGAACTACATACTCAGAAACAAAATCAAGATCCACATACCAGAAATCAAATCGAGATCTACATACTCAAAAACATAAACAAAACATACATACCTAGAACCAAAATCATACCATCAATAGAGGCAATTCTATGCCTATTTAAAGGGGTGTGTAATGTGTTGACCCCATTAGTTTTTAAACTTTTTTATAGTCATCTAGTATTTGTTTCACTAAAATAACATAATGGACCTCCCTTATTTTGAACCGAATTCGACTTGAAATGTTGAAATGGAAATAAATAATAGATTTGACCGTAGTTGTATGAACCATACACTCGAAAGTTGTTCTGGAAGGTGAACAAGGAGGTGATCTAAGTAAGCTATGGTGAGGTAAAGGCGTGTATGAACATACAAATGCATACCCTAAAATTGATTAAGCATCACCACATCCGTAGTTTTGTTTATTGAAATCATTAAAAAAATTTAAAAAAAGGTAAAAACCGGATACTAACCTATGATAGCTTATAAATTGCATATAACGAAACAAAATTGAAGGCTGCTTGTATTTTTAGATACAAAATAAAGTTTGTTACATTTAATGGTAATTTTGACAAATCTTGTTGTATAGTCGCCACACTTTGCCCTATACTCAAAACATGTTCATTCATTAATAAAAAATTAAATTAGAGCAAACTACACGTTGTTCATTTATGTTTAACCATATTTCACATTTAGTATTTTGGTTTTTAAAATTACGTTAACAGCCCTTAATTTTGGAATTTATGACACCCACAAGGCCACAATCCTTTAGTTAATTGGCCATTAACCGTGAATGTTAAACCCTCTCATGGGTCTTGGACATGATTATTTCAATTAACAATCAAACAACAGAAACATGTTTCTCTCTCACTCTCTTTAACCAACATATCAAAGCCTCAAAGACCCATTTTCTCGTTTCAAACAGTGAATATTGTTTCATACAGTTTTGATGTTTCAAAGAAGTCAAGTTTTGGGTGTGTTTGACGAAAATAGCTGATAGCTGAAAGCTGTTTATTTTAGTTATATATGTGTTCGGCAAATTAGCTAGTAGCTGGAGCTTAGTAGTGTAAAATGACAAAAAAAGACATTATAAAAATTGGAGAAATTATAAAACAACTAAAGAGAGTATTTAGGTAATTTGATATATTAAAAGCTTCCAGCTAGTTTTAAAAGCTACTTCAAGAAGCTTTTTGTTTCAGAGCTTTTTTGTTTAAAAAAAACTGCCAGTCTTTTTACCGAACATTACTTGTAGATTTTTCTTTCAAAACAAAAGGTTACTAGCTCCAATAAGCTCCATACCGAACATACCCATTGTATACTTGGAGCTAACTTGTATACTTGGAGCTAACTGGTGTGCAAATATAACCCACCTCCTCCCAGAACCGTCCACTTGAAATTGAAATCAAACCAGGATTTGGTAGTTTGAATGTGGGGTGTCGGGCGCAAGGGCGGTTGCAGGGCATGCATGTGGTTGTTGAGCGGTTGGGGTTGTGCTTTTATCTGGAAGATGTCAACACAAGGCAAGGGCCAGGAGTTGTGGTATTGAGAGTGTATTTCTAGATGTGTGTGTGTGTGTGCTTTGTATGGGAGAGAGAGGTAGGGAAGAATGTTGAGGGTTATATGCAAGGCATATGAGAGGATTTAACGGCCACTTAACTAAAGGACCGGGTGTTACAAACTTCTAAGTAGATAACTATCAACGTAATTTTGAAAACTAAAAGACTAAATGTGAAATATGGTTAAACATAACGATTTAACAGTGTATTTTACTCATTAAATAACTACGTTGACACAATATCTTTTGAGACATTTAATATAAGATTCATATACAGGCGAACCCAACTGAGAATTAGTCATTTTAACTTGGTTACCCAACCACTTTGAAATATAAAAACCACAGCTATATAAATCAGAAGATGAGAGGAAAGCAAGCAGAAAAGGAGGCACCGAGTTAAATTCATCATACAAAGCTTCTTCAATAAAACAATGGACAGGAAACAAAGAATAGGAATGCATACCATTTCTCTTCTTTTACATTTGTAAGATCACCCAACAAAAGAATCAACCACATTTTACAACTCCAATCTTGACCAACAGCAACTAATATCCAACACATAGTACCTGTGAGTCTGCGACAGCATCGTTTCTGACACATGTATTAGTTGGGTCAACAACAAATGTTGACACTGCCCTGCCATCCTTAAATCTCAAAAACATCAACCGATAACTAGTGTGTGTATCATATCTGCTAAAGGCCATTACCAGAAGCCCAGATCCATACGAAACTTGTACTACAACCCCCCGCGACACTATCATCATCTTTGGACCAAACGCAAGACCCTTCACATTGCTAATAAGTGAGCCAATTGATGAATGCATCAAACATATAAGCACTGTGTATATTAAATGATTAGAGAGAAAAATATCACAACCAAAAGCTAGACCAATTATAGAAACTATATCATCTTCTCAACAATACAACACCAGCAATCTCTTTCCCAATTTCCTGTTAGTGCTCCATTAATGCTGTTTCAGTTTCCGACAGAGGTGCTGCAAATAAAAATTGTAGCAAAATTTTATATAAGAACAATGTTTGCTTAATTATTTAAGAAGTTATTAGTTCAAATAAAGAAAAGGAAGGAAATATTCAATTTTCTTTTAGCAAAAAAAGTACGATCACAACCACTTTGGCATGATCCTCACTGTTAAGAGTGTTCAAAAATAATGCTCCTTAGCAGAAACAGATATGGGGCATTACATGCAGACATATATCCAACTTCAAGATGATTTTTTTAAATTGACTAGAAACTGAGATACCGTAATGTTCAATTTTATGCGTCAAAACATGCTGGTTGAGCAATGTGTCAGAACATATATTTTTACGAAGATTGAAACAGGCTGGATTGGGTTGTCCTACAAACACAATTTTGTCCATTTTCTAGATAAAAGAAGTTAAGAATAATATGTCTTAAACATGAATGCATAGATTATGGTATTACAATAACAACTATTTAGGCCGTTTGACACTTTCACCTATTTGACCCAATATGTTTTTAGCTGAAGAAATTATTTTACCTATTAAAACCATTAGAGACCAAGCATAGCCCAAATCAACCCATTCACAAGAAAATGAAACCAAATAGCCACCTCCATGTGCATTTGCTATAACTATGTGATATTAGTAATGGTCGATACATGATTTGTGTGCCACACACACACACAAGAGCGTATAAAGTTTTTTCAGAATAAAAGAATATACCAAGTAAATCCTCAAATGATTCGGCTGACAGAGACGCATCCATGAGGAAAGGAGGTGAGAAGACTTGTTCATGAGTTTCCTCCACATCATAGAACGACAATCGTCCTTCAGAATCTGCATAATTTGAAGCAGCAGCAGACATATAACCATTCACCCCATCATACTCATTCACCATATCCAAGTTACTAGATGTGTTGACTGATTCATTATACTTTATCCCATCTGAAACACAGTTCTCTACAAAGGAATTGTTTAATTCAGATGCAAACAACTGTTTATTTCTCGATGAAACCGGTTTCTTTTCTGGACCCACACGAGAAAATCCGGTTCCTGAAAGGGGAACAAAGAAATGTTCAGAGCCATCGTCAGATTGGCTATCTTGTAATTGGCTTGTATTACTGGACCGTGTCGATAAAGCTGCTTCTCTGACGGATTTCTTTAAGTTACGAATATAATCACTCTCATTGTCTGCAACCATGAAAAAGATGGAATTACAAACTACAGATGAAAGCGTAAAAATTAGAAGTATAAGACGTGCGCGCGAGGAGAAGAATGATATATAACCTGTTTGTGGTGTATTTACTTGGTTATTTGATACGGTTTGTTCAAGTGGCAACTTTTCAGATGCATTCTCTAAGAGTACATGGTTAGTATGCTGTTGAGTCTGTCTTTTGTAGAAGTTCCCACTTTTTGTGGTTGAATTTGGTGTCAAACTAAATAGAGGTGGTAGTTTCAAAGCAGCTGGGCTCGATGAAACTTTATCAATATGAACCGTTGATAATCTCGAAGTAACATCTGTGACCTCATCATTGCTATTTTCCTGGACATTAAGTGTGACTTTTAGTGCTTGAAAGAGCATTCAGTAATCAAATAATGATAATAATAATAATATTATTATTATTATTATTATTGTTATCATCATAATTATTCTATTTAATGAACAAACACAACTACCATTATCCTTCCAGTGCTTTGTGCTTGAACAGGTGAGGTGGATCTACCATGACGATTTGTCGCTTGAGGAAGATTTGTGGACATACTGTTCACTTCCTCACTCAGCTCCGATATTGAATTTTGTATTGCTGGTGCAACACCTTTTAATTGATTAACAAGCACCTACATGAGAAAAAATGCGAATAAGAAGCCTTTTTCAATTGATAAGAATCATCAAAGGACACTGTTGATGACGAGCAAGATCTAATATAATGTATACGAGAACAGTATATATTTGAAAGAGAACCATGACAATATTTACCAGAAACAAACCCCAAAAGAGATTAAAAGCACATTTTACATAGACATAAGATTGGTAGTGCCCTACTTGTTATAAAAACATAAAAAAAATTAAAAAATTAACGAAACAAAATTCATTACATTTGGGTTTGAGGGTTTCACATAAAACAAGACACTGTGTAACTTTACTCACAGCTGCTGGCTCAATTATAGGATAACCATCACAAAGTACATATTTGACTGTGTTATTGAGTTAGAAAGAAAACAAAGGAAAAGTTCATTAATATATTTGTGTTCTTGAGCTGAAAAGAGTTAAAAAAAAAGAAAGGAATGATAAGAGTTTTAGGTCTTCAACGAAGAGAACTTCGATAATTTTACAACTATGAAGTAAAGTGGTTCCTTTCTTTTCCTCCACTTTTCTTTCCTTCCCTTTCTCTCCTAAAACAAAACTCAAGAACACAGTTTTAGTGCAAACTTTAATTAACTAAAAACAGTATCAAATACGGCCAACAGAAATACAATTGCCATGAATAGAAGAAATATAACAAAATAGCATAGATATAATACTAGGAAACAGCAAGATAACGAAGGGCAAAACTGTGAAAATGGATCTTAATAATTTAATATTTAAGTAATCATACTCTGGGTCAAGTTAATGTGTTCCTAAAATCTTCAGTCTTCTTCGACAATTAATGAACTCAGTAACTCAGAAGTACTGTAACCATTTCCATTTCATATTGCAAATATGCTCCCTATTTTCCATAACAAATGTTCTCATTGGAGTTTCATGAGTCAAACAAGCCATTTTCAACTTTAACTGATATAGATCCAACTCTTAGTAATATATAACATAACACCACATAAGAAGAGCTCAAATTCTGAAAGGAAAAACCAAAAAATGTAAATAAAAAACAACAATAGTATCGAATCCGGCCTAGTCGGGTATGGTAGAGGTGAGATGTAGAAAGTCATACCTCTACCCGGGGGTAGAGAGACGGCTTCCGGAAAAAGGAATGTAAAGACCAGTCCAGCATAAATTCCAGTTTGAAGTACTAGGTTTAACATTTCAAAAATAGAGATCAGTTATAACAGAAAACAGAAAGTCCTTTTAACATGCCTGTATACTAGCTAAATGTTGTCGATGCTCAGCAAGTGTTGCAGCTAATGATTCCGCATGGCCACTTGTACTACCATCATTTGCACTTCGCAAAAGATCAGGACCTTCACCATCATTTGCTTTTGCCTATAGTGTAGCCAAACATAAGAATTACTGCTTTTTCATGAAATATATGAATATCGTGACCCAAGAATACAAAATCATGAACTTGACGAGGGGTTACCTTACAATGACCCACAAAAGCTAAAAAAAATAACAAAATTATTCATTGAGATAAAATTATAATTACAAAATTAGAAGTAACAAGTCCACCAAATGTAGAATACCAGGTGCAGTGACTGTTTATGTATTCTTTGTAGGGCATGTGTCCAGCGCCTTAAAACTTCTGCAATATCAACTGTAGGTTGACCTCTTCCACTTCGATCATCCACACGAGAAGTTTTTTCATCACTAGCTTGGGGATTAGAAGTTAAATCTTCTTTCACATTTTCTCTTACTCTCACTTGTGATCTTTCAGTTTGTTCCTTCTCTAGATCACCAGAAGAAATTTGACTACTTTCATCCATAGCTGCAAGAAGAGATGAACCAGAGATACGATACCTGAAAAGCAAACACAGCAACTACATGGATATATGCCCACAAACAGAAACCAAAACAAGTGACATATCAGAGCCGATTTCAAGAAAAACTACCGATGCTCCCGATGTGCTATCAGGTCCTCAATGGGCCCTGAGGCAAGAACTTCATGTTGACCTGCATCAGAACATGAAGCTAAACTTTAAAAAAAGTAAAAGAAAAAAAAGCAGTTATGTTATTAAGTTTGAAGCGAGTGAAAACATATGCGCTAGATTGATCAGCATTTATTACATACTCGACAAGTAATGTCTTTAAGTGGATTTGGAGCATAATTAATAGTTATAAGGAAACATAATTATATATAGTAATTCAATTATTTCACAACTACAAGTCTCACCATGGCAAATCTAGTACATAAGCATAATTAAAATGTTCACAGTGAACTTAATACCACTTGAAGCACACATGTTAATGACATAAAAAGCTACAAAAAAAATTTCCCCAATAATGTCGTTGTGTAGAGGCATAATCCGTATGAGATTGATTATCCGTAACTAGAATGAATAATATAAATTTGATGATAAAGAACTTCACAAGTCAAAGTTCAAATAAAGCAAACTCAGAGGGAATTGTGAGAAGATTTCACTTACTCTTACGGGATAATAAGGAATCCCACAAACGAGTAGCTCTCTGAACCAGATGAGAATTTTGACTTGAGCTAGATACAAGTTCATCCCAAGGTTCACCTTCCATCTTCACTTTGTTCCGAAGGTCATGTAACTTCTCCAACTCTTGCTGCAAATATGCCTGAGCTTCAAAGAACAAAAGGATGTATGTTACACATAAACTGTAAATGAACTTAAGATATTATTTGGCCCGTAAGAATATACAAACTGTCACATTTACCTCTTCAGCACAAAGACCACGATACTCTGCTGTCATTTCATGAGCCAAATTTGACCACATAGCCTGCCTCTGCACTGCTGTCTCGGCATTTTTTAGAAACCTTCTTCTCTCGAGAGCTATTCTAGCCTGTTAAGTAAGGAAACAAATAAATAAATTTAGGTCTTTCCTCACAAATTTGCAGTGTCAAAATGCAGAGGTTCATAATCATCTCTCCATTCGGTCATAAAAAAGAAACAAGCTCATACAATCACCACCTGTTTAGAGAATTCATCATTCTACCTTCACTTTCAAGGAAAAACAGATCAGCAGATCACCACGGTAGACCACAGGTATTTGAAGATTAGCAATGGCAAATGACATGTATTAGGCATAAAGTGTCTATGTTTTTCTAATATCAGAATATCACTTCATCCAAAACTATGAGGTGCATGAATAAAGAATACAATTGAGGCATTCAATGGTGCAACTTGAGCTTTATGAACTTAATTAAAGATAAACAATTCGTTCAGCTAAGTCTATTTTTATTATAATAAGTAAAAGTTTAGACTTTTAGTATGATGTACCTTTGTCACAGGAAGAAGTGTAGCTGCGTGTGAGAAAGCAACATCAGTCAGTGAAGCAGGTAGTGGATTTGAGGCTACATCTGCTGCATATGTTCGTCTATGAACTTCTCTCAAAGCATGCAAAGAAAGCTGCCACAACAGTTCCACAAATCTGCAGTCACCATTAATCATATCAAAATATTATTGCTTCCAATCTACCTAGGTCACCTTATCAGAATAACCACATCTATATTCATAAATATACATGACTTCAACAACTCAAACCAATGAAGTTCGGGAGCTATCATTTCTAAACATACCACTTGAAACACTTCACATACAACTCAAGCCGATGAAGTGTCATTTCTAAAGTTACTTTCAAGCTTCAACTTACAAGGAATTATTAGGCACAAAAGATGCTTAAATTCATATTATCACCTTACTTGCATTTCTAAGATAATATGCCTGGACATGAATTCTCATTGTAACTTTATTTCACAGAATTTATACATGAACTCAGAATACCTAAGCTTCCAAAGACACTTTCCAGCCGCTTCTTGCTTCTCCATTAGATCTCATCAGAAAAGTTCGCTCTAGTTAGCATGATCCTTTTCTGTTCTCGTCATGGAACTTAACTTATTTCCACGCACAGCAAGTGACATTAATAATCATTGATTTACCCCCAACCATATATGAGCAATTAAGTAGTAAATAAAGGCAGATAAGGGTGTCCAAAACTCCAAATCAATAAATATTGAAGAAAGTGAAATAACAAAATAGATTAACCAAATAAATAAATAGGGCCTGTCTGTAGTGATTATAGCAATTAGCAAAATATTCTTTTTACTGCAAGCTTATCATATATTTCCACAAGAGAACATACTACCACAATATAGCCCAGATTACAAATAGATACGTTTCCTTTTTCCCTCTACTAGAAGTTGTGCCCATTCCTTTATGAATTCCAATTAGAACATTATGTTGCATCTCAGATTATCAAAGACAACATTGCAACACTGGGCACAGAATCACAACAACTAAACTAAGCAGTCTATTACTGGATATAGCATTCATTCCACTTTCAGGGTTAATAAACCAATGCCAATAACTCAATCCAGCATCATATATTCATATTTCCACCACCATTCTGAAAACATACAGCACTATCAGTTTAATCTAACACCCACCTCACCCCACATTGCTTCAAAAGCTCTGTGATGAATTACAAATAAAGTTAAGGGTTAATATCATGTGGTGTCAATTGAACACAAGCTAAAAGCATTAAAATTTCAAGTGAATCCATCAAGAGACGAAGGGAAATCTAGTAAGTAGTAACCAGCCAACCTCGGTCCACAACATGTAGCCAGCGATGAAACCCTCGAATTACTTCTCGGAAGCGCCCCTTGCGATTCAAGCTCACTTATGATGCTTTGTACAACCTAATAACAAACAAAACCGCCCCAAAAGATAAACATCAAACCTACTCCATGAAATTGCTTTCATCCTAAAATTGAACAGAAATTTACCTTCCGAAAATCGCGAGACTGAGTAGAGTCAAAAATTGGCCACACTTTATCAAAATCCTAAAAGATCGATCTCAATGTCAGATAGAACAAAAGAAACAGATCGTAATTGTACACGAAATTTAAGAAAAACCCGAGATGATAAGCGTTTGTTGGCGTACTTTTGGACCTCTGAGAGATGACAATATGAAGTACAAAAGCTGTTCACCCAATTTAGGGTTGGAGTGTCGGAATAGCCCCACCCGAGGAGTACCATTATTTGCTCCGACACCGATGATCGACGGATCAAGCCCTAACAACAAACAGTTGGTGTACATCGCACTCTCTAGCTCTGTCTCTCTCTCCTTTTCTCGGTCCATCGTCATCAACAATACGCTTTCTCTCTCTCTCTCTGTATATATAGATAATAGAGAAATAGATATACTTGATATATATATATACACACAATCTCTGTCTACATCTACAACCTTGTTCTCATCTCCATCTCTCTTTCTCTCTCTCTCTCTCTCTCTCTCCCTCCCTCCGTTGTATCTCTTTCGATTTGATTTTTTTCTTAAGAAGATTTAGTTATGTTTTGTTACAAATCAGGTCCTCATAAATAAGAATAAGTACAAATTGGTCCCTAGGTTTTGAGTGGTTTTGAAATTTGAAAAATGTTTATGGTGGGACCAGGTTGTTACATAAGGTTGTCACGTTTGTTTGTGCCGGACGGGAGAATTTCAAATGACAGTGTGTCTGTGTTGTTCTAACATGCGCCGAGGGTGTCGTATACCTAGTCGTTGCCGGCCACCTTCGAATATTTTATTGGACAAACTTTGGGCTTTTTTAAGAGCCTTAGAGGTGGGTATTTAAAATGGGAGGTAATCTGTACATAACAAAATTGGTCATACATAATAACTCTATGAATCATCAACTTGTACCATGTGCAATAGATGTTTGTACCTTGTTGTGTATGGCTAAAAACTGTTGTGTACGGATCAGCTCCCATTTAAAATGGTCCGAGTCAAAATAGTATATTCTAAATCCCAATTAGGAATAACAACGAGACGAGTTTTGAGAAGGGATTGGTTTTTCCGTCTCCGTCTTCGTTTAAGATAACCGTCTTTGTCTCCATTAAAAAAAACCGTGGGGATTTAAACGGGGATCCCGGTCGGGTAACCGAGGAAAGAGGTATCCCCGTTTAATATACACATGTGATTAGGTAATTTTTACCGCGAAGATATCCATTAAAGTAAAACTGTGATTTTCACCAACAGAATCGTCACCGTTAAGATTTTACCACGAGTTTTAGAAAACGATTATACTAAATTTTACAACATTATCGAATACAAACATATCTGAACCAAAATTAAAGTCTTAAATAGTCTAAATGCATTCAAAATATCAAAACCAAACAACCTAAATAAAGACAACGATTAAAATTAGGTTGTGTAAAAATGTAAAAAAATGTATATTTTCTTTTTAAAATTAATTTTATGTATATATTTATAAATATTAATATTAAATTATAATCAGGTATCAGGTCATCGGTACCGGGTATTGGGTAAGTGGGGCGGAATTCATCAAACACATCCCCGTTTAAAATAATCGGGTTTTCCCCGTCCCTGTCCCCATCCGGTTTATAGTCCCTGAACCCGCATCGTTTATGTCGGTTTCGGTTTTTTTCCATCCCTGATCCCAATAGTTTTTATGTCAATTAAATTTAAGAAAAATTATATTTTCTTCTGTTTACCGATTAATTAATAACATATAAAATCTACTAATTTTATTTTCTCATTCTCTCTAGATTTTAATACATGATGATAAGTATGAGGATTTACTAAAATAATAAAACCTCTCTAAAATTAAAATCTAATATGAAATTTATGTCAAAAAAAAGAGGAGGTTGGTGGTTATACGGTTAAAGTGAGGCATTTAGTTAGGAATGGAGTCCACTCCTTTTCTTTTTACAACTTGTGTAGTTGTGTTTTCTTTTTCTAAAATGGTTAAATAAACATAAGATATCAAATTCAAACTTGAACCTTTAGTTTGTTTTTGTTTTTGTTTTTGTTTTTAACAAGAAAAAAAATAAACTACACCTTGATCCTTTTAACTTTATCATAATTTTACATATAATCTTTAGATTTTTTAAATTGTGTTAGATAATAGTTTATTTTGTTACATATTTAGTCATTCACTTTAACTATCAAATAGTTGATTTCCCTTGGTGCAATACACATGAGAGCAAAATGGTCATTTGGTATTAACTTTTTAAAATTAAAAGTTTAAAACACTAATCCCAACCCCCATTCCCATCCCTACATGCTTCATGCAAAACAAAAGAACCCGAACACCCGTCATAGTTTCTTGATATCTCCGATTGTTCATCTTCAGATATCTAAAATTTGCATAGTATGTGACATGGAAAACATAAATACATAATTTAGAAGAAATGTGGATATTTGTGGAGAGTGGTGGTAGCAATGAATATATAGACCACCCATTATTTAGACAGAGGAGGCAGAAAAGGAGCACTGACATAACCATCCATTTCTAAACCGACCATCACCACCAACTAGTAGTTCCTTAATTTTATGGGCGTTGACAAAATTAAAATGACTGAAAGATGAAAACGGGGACAAATTATTCAAACCTAAACTTATTTGTAGATTTGGAATATAACCGAATATCCATTCTTTGAAACTAAACATATTGATCAAACACTATAACAAATGTTTCGTCTTTTCATTATCACACAACTTTTATCGTGATATCTAATGATAAATGTTGTGTCTATTCAAAAGGAAATGAACTTCTTACATATATCGATACAACTATGTCAGAGACCGTTTGGTAACCTATGTCTTTGTTACCGGTCGAAGTCCTTTGTTGTAGTTGGATGATTTGATATGATCCTTAAATACGCACCAGATACGTGATTAGCGAATATCCTTAAACCTTCAATACCATGACCATAAAAGTATATAGTATAATAGCGGGAAGTGAATTGGGAATCACAAACATCGCTGCTGAAAAAAATTGTATTAAGATTATAATACATTTTAAAAACTTTCCGTCGCACATTTGTCGAGTTATGTTTTCAAAACCCCATACAAGACCACAGCCAAAACCAAACTTTACAACTAATACAGCATTAATCCTAACGCCGTTTACAACACCGAACCAAAACCAAGCCAAACATCAAACAAGTCAAACATTATCAAGTTCCAAGTACCTAAAAAGGAACTCAAATCATAGAATTAACTAGAACTCTTATTGGGATAACCAAGAATGAATGGTTGAACTGTTGAAGTTACTGATCAAAACATGAATAAAACTCCTTTGATTAACATATTTTTGATACATGTCTTCAAACTATTTGGGCTCTCAAATAGTTTAACAAGCTATGTTTATGCCTGTGTCTTTCAACTACTTGATTGTCGAATCAAGGTTGAATAATCCTCAAGCTTGGATCATACTTGCATCAAGAAGTCCCTCAAGCTGTCAAACCATTTTGACTTTGACGTTAGACTAATACCATGGAGCTCGATTGTTGCAACCCAATTCTAGCAAATCAATCCTCTCATACAGGGGAAGGAGGATGAGGAGGGGGGGCACTAGAGGTTGCAAGATGTTCGAGTCAAGAAGGCTACGTAATGGTCAAAGCAATTTTAGCCTTCTAGGTTGGAAACTTGGAATGGGTCTTTTTTAGTACTAGAGAAATCAGATTAGATCTAGTCACATTAACGAGCAAACACTTCTTGACCATTATGATTACAAGAAAACATCATAACAATAATCTAAATCTTTGCATGAAAAAGATTAAAAACATAGTACGCATTAAAGTAGATTTTGAGTGAACTTTCAACTCGAGTGATGTGTTTGAGCAGTTCCTATTTTAGCAAGATCATTTTTGAACCATTTGAGACAAAACAAAACCCACACCAGTCTATTCATAAGTAAACTGGTCGAAAAATGCCCCTCAACCCAATCGACAAACTTGGCCCGTTTGGTTCATTCCCTTATAATAATGATTTAACAGTCGAGATAAAACACAGCACCAAAGGTTGTGAAGCAAACAGCATAAACACAGTAAGTTAAGAAGAAGAAAAAAATTGTTAGATCCTCGTCAATGATCATGAAAGGCATAATGTTATTTTCCTACATGACCCCAAATTTAAACACTTCATCGAGGCTCTACCAGCCATTGTATATTAGTTCTAGTTATTCCCTCACAAGTTGCACAAAAGCAAAAGACTTACCAAAAGTGTGAAAGAAAAGCCACCTATCCTTGATGCCAAAAAAACTCCTGTGACCACAGGAAACAAGTAAGCATTTTAACACACAATAAATATAAGTCATGGAAATAGAACAGCAGCAAAAGTGCACAAAATTCAAGCATGACCAGCTAACATTAACATTATATCGCTTAACTATGTTATAAAACTAAAAGAGTGAAAAGCTAACTAAAATAATTATTCAACTGTAGAAACACAAAAAGTGCAAGAAGTAAACTAGTACTAAAACTTACGCCATTTGGGTTTCTTAGTAATCCCACTGAGCCTAGGGATTTATATAATAAATCGAATTCACTATATCATACGTAATTTGGTTTATTTGACTGACTTAAGCTTTAAGCCTTTAATAATGTTTATATTAAAGATAACTTCAATTGCCCCACCACCCCGCCTCCCGTACGAAATGCAAGTTCACAACCTTCTAAATAGCACATTGTGTGCCCATTTCTAACAAGAGGTTTCTAGGGCTGTTACCTTGGAACGTACTTGATAAATTGAATACCAATTATTGCTCAACATAGGATGTCATCACACATGTTTTTAAGATTGACGTCATGAAATTACATTGAAAAATGAAAACTTAATTCAAGAATGTTGCAAAGAAATTCAGCATATGAATTTCCATGCATTTTTCTAGAGTCTAGACCATACACATGAGATACAGTTTTATCAATATATCAAAAGGGATTTCTCATCGTAAATTGTAACACGCCCCCAGAGGAGACAAGTGATGCTTTAATGTACAAGACATAACCATTCTGGAGGCCTTTCCTATACTCTCCCTGACCATCCAACTATCAAAGATGTTTACCAAGCGAAGATTGGACCTGAAGTCCACCTACCAGTAGAACACCTTGAGATGGTTAAGATGCAACTAATTAAGCACTGTAGCAGAGAGAAAATGCATTGCTTTCGTCAGTTTAAGAAGCTTAATTTGAAAGCAAACTAGTATTTTAGAGTGAAGGGAGTGGTATGCGGGGAGCTGAGGTGGCAGGGCGAGGTGGGCGGGAACACCACTTCTGGGTGTAGAAGTGTTGTTGCAGGGTTGGTAAGCTGAAAGGAGAGGAGAGGAGAGGGATCCGAACCTTGGCGGGTGAACATTGGGTAATGGTAACTTTTTGAAAAAAAAATTATTTTCACACTATAATAATCGTTTACCCTTCCATTTTATACACTTCCATTTTCTTCTCTCTTTTTATCTTCAATATAATCTCAAATATATTTCTCCTCACAATGTCATCATATTCTTCATCACTGTCTTTGTCATCATCCTCCACATTGTCTGAGCTCGACAACTTAAAGTCTTAAATATTCACACTTTGCAATAAGCAGAGGAACTTGATAAAAAAATTCCTTGATGAAGTTGCAAGTACAAGTTCATGGGCCCAAAAATTGAGAAAGAGAGTACAGAGAGATCGTGTAGGTGCACTCGAGCGTCTTGGAGAAGCCTACTTCGTTGAGAATCCCGTTTATGATGTGTTCAGAAGAAGGTATCGAATGAGAAAATAATTATTTCTACGCATTGTTGAAGATCTCTCTAACCATTCATCATATTTCATACAGGCCGTAACATAGGGGTAGAACACTGATGAGTTCGGTTAATGATTATAAGTTTAATGCGCAACAATTCTGTCAGACAGAAAACATTGAAGATACAACACAGAGAAACATGGACATGATTAGAACACGCAACTCTTTGATGACAATAATTATAACACCCTTTGTCAGACATTAGCTCGTTACAAACATTTAATCATCAGCAGATATGTAGGCACTTTTCCAAAGCACATTTCACTTGTCATACATCAGCTAATTACAAACATTTCATCATCAAGACATCAACAGATATGTAGGACGCTTTTCCAAAGTAATACCAAGACATCAACAGACATGTAGGACGCAACTCTTGTTAGGGTTGGGGGTTCTCAGAAATCAGAACTCTTTTATCATGAAAGAAATAGGAGATATATCATTTCAAAACCAAAAACATGATAATTCCATGTCATCCTGGCAAGATAGTATATGACCAATGTAATACCAATACAATCGTCTAGCCAATTAGAAAGAAATAGATCATATGTTATATAACATAATTAACAAATGACAGCGCAGACGAATCAATACAGCAAGTAATGCTCGATTTGTAAGATCCGCTAGGTTCATTTAAAGAAACGGTTATTGTAAGTTTTCACGTAAACATATAATTGAAAAGAAGATAAACATAACTTCAATCAGATCGACCAAGAACCTCAGTAAGTTGTACGTCAACAGTAATTGTTGCAAAGTTGCAACTCTCATCAAACAAAGTAAGGGTATCTTCGAACCAGATTCAACAAAAGCGATGGTCGAAAAGCTTACTCATTTATCGAGAAGGATTAAGCCCTAGAAGCATCTGGCTCCCGCTGCTCGGAAGGTACATGACACTGCTGCTCCTGGCCAACGTTGAAGAGATCTCCCTGGACGCCTCGATCCTCCGAAGCTCGATCAATCCCATACCAGCAGCAGCAGTAGCATCAGAAATCAGCTTAGCGGACTCACTTTCTCCTTCAGCCCTAATAATCGCAGCCCGCCGTTCCTGCTCCGCCTTGGCCACCACAAACTTCGACCTCTCAGCCTCTTGTTGTGCCACTTGCTTCTGTTCCACAGCCTTCGAGAACTCAGCACCGTACGATAAGTGAGTAATCGCCACATCATCCAGCAAGATGTTGAAATCCTTAGCTCTACGGATTAAGCTATCTCGAACCAAAGCCGAAACCTGCGGACGCTCAGTGAGAAGCTGATCGGCGTTGAATTGAGCAACAACAGCCTTCAGGACTTCGTTTCCGATGGAAGGAAGAACCTTCTCGTCGTATTCAAGACCTAATGTCTTAAAAATGGCGGGCAACCGGTTAACTTCGGGGCGAGATAGCACACGAAGGGTTAGGTTAACCATCTGTAGATCCTTGGTACCAGAGATTGAAGAGAATGTGTGGGGCCTGGTACGTATATCGAATATGTAGGGTTGCTGGAGCCATGGAATGAGGAAATGAGTGCCTTCACCGACAGTCTCGTCAATGACTCCACGGAAACGATCAAACAAGACGGCGCGTTGGCCTCCGTCGACGGTGTATAGTGATGAATTAAGAACGGTGGCTGCGGCGCCGAGACCAAAGGCGGCGCGTGCTAGATTGGTAAGGAAGGCTACTGCAGCTTGGTTGCTACCCATATTTGCCCGAGCAAAAGAGGTGACTTACTGGCTGGTGAAGGAAAGGGGTTTTACTGTTTTAGAGGCGTGTTTTGGACTAAGTTGGGCTTTTGAGCAGGTAGATCTGGGCTCATGGAAGCCCATTTAAAAATTTCATAGCATATATTGCCTGATTGCCATATAACAAGTAATTAAAATTTAATTAATTTGATTTATCAAAAGTTTAAACTTTTAAAAGCCAATTAGAATGTCCATCCATCTAGAAGCTTTTTTTAAGAAAGAAAATAAAAACTTAATCTTTCATCTTCTTAAGTTCGTTTAAATGACAAAACACGTGCACATCTTAATTATACTAGTTGATATACATCTTTTGTCTACTACCTAACTTGAACTCACAATATTTCTGAATACTTTACTCACAAGATAGCGCTAGACTAAAGCCCCCTGATCCATTTATAAGCTATAGTTTAAAAAACCGTCTTACTCACTACGCCGTTATACTTAAATAATATTTTATATTTTTTTACTAATGAAATGTTGAATAAATAAAGTTATAACGTAAAAATTGTTGATTGTTCTATAACGATACATTCACCTCTTAGAGTTGATGACTAGACTATGATATAATACATAAATTTCTATTTTATTATAGAATAAACAAATATTTTTTAGGGTCAATGATGGTTTAACCATCAAAGTTTTACTTCAATTTCGGTTTAATTATCAAAGTTTTTTTTCAAACAATTTTACCATAAAGTTTGAATTTATTATTATTTAATCCTCAAAGTTACACCTTCTTTTTTGTTTAAACCTTAAAGTTTTTTCCCAAACGATTTAACCCTTAACTTTTTGTTAAAAAATGGTTTAACCCTCTAAGTTT
>JAUEJL010014441.1:0-34319 GCA_032274825.1 Drosophyllum lusitanicum | reverse complement strand
AAACTTTATTATGATGTGAAAACAAATATATTGTAGTGAATTGTTATTGTATGTTTAACATTTGAGACTTGGATCGTTGGATGTATGGTATTTTGAAATTTGAAGTTTCAATCTTTCATGAAATGCTATATAATTTATATTTATGATAAAAAAATTACAGCATATAAAAAATATAAAAAAATTTAATGAATTTTAGTAGGATCTTACGATCCGATCCCGATCTTACGATCCGATTTTGCGAAGACAAAAACGATCTTAGGTAAGATCTCGATCTTGACAACCTTGGTCCAAACACCCCCTAATGCTTATTAAATGGAATTCTATTTCCAATTCATTTAAATATGGACAACAAATGTATTTAATAAATGCTCGAAACATGGTTATAAAAATCACGATCTTGATCGTAGGATCGTACGATCCCACCTGTCAAAAACGTGTCGGATTGTACTTAATATCGCAAATAGGTAGGATTGTACTCAGGATCGTAGGATCGTATGCATTATTATTACTATTATTCAACTATTATTTTTTTACATTTTTTTTATTATTAATATTGTTTTACATTATTATTATTTTTTTCATTTTTTGATTATTACTATTATTTTACTTTATTATGTTTACATTTTTTAAAATGGTCAACTTTGTGCTAAAAAAATTGTTCATAGTTTTCTACTTTACGCACATGTTATATGTTTGAATTTTCTTTTATTAAAAGAGATAGAGATTCACGAGAAGAAGATTTTTTTATGTAATAAGAAATTGATGTTATGCATAGTGTGCTCTAGTTTATTTATTATGTTTATGAGTCATATTAGATTTTATTATGATATGTAAACCAATAAATTTTGTGGTGAACTTTTTTTCTATGTTTTTAATACTTAAAATTTGGATTGTCTGATGTATGTTATTGTAAAATTTAATGTTTATTTCCTCGTAAAAATGTTATATAATTGGGTTTTAATAAAAAAATATAGCATATAAAAAACTAAAAAAAGGTTTAGTGACTTGTGGTAGGATCTTAGGATCCCGATCCCGATCTACGATCCGATCTTGCAAAGTAAAAAACGATCCTAAATAAGATCTCGATCTTAATAACCTTTGCTCGAAGTATTATTAACAATATGAATATAAGTACAAGTTTGAAAACGGATATTACAAATATTAAAGGATGATATTAAACTTTTTTTAATAAAACAAGCAAAAAACATATACTTTTAGCACCCAAAAAATTGATATTCACAATTTTATCTAGAAACGAAAGACAAACTAAAATATTAAATAACTAATAGTATAAGATACATCTAGTAGTTAATATAGAACTTGTGTACACTATATAGTCTTAAGCTTTTATAGAAGTGAACCTTGCTATGAATAGTAGCCATAGAGTTTAATCTTCATACTAATTATTATTTTTAAACTAATACTAAATTATGATTTTTATGTATCACTAGTCTTTTTTGTTATTCTTCCAAAGTTACCAAAAAGGTTTCACTTTTTAATATGCATGAGTTCATTTGGTACATTATATAAAAATATACTAGAACATAATATATTTGTGTATACTTATCTTCAAATCTTCAATAAGCTTAACTTCTTGACATAGGCTTATAGTAATGGATTTAGAATTTTTTTTATATGAGAGACGTAATTTTAAAGATGACAAGATTACTTTGCTAACTAATCACAATGTATTCTGCTTAACAACAAGTCACAACATATAGACTTAACTCTTAAGTTAAACCAGAATGGCTATAACAAATTTCAAAAAGGTTGACTTAACCCACACACAATTAGAAATTGCAACGAGGCTAGTTTGGGAGGGGGATTGGTCCGCCCGTCCCAATTTAAGAAAATCTCCCTGTCACTGCTTAAAAAAAACACGGGTGATTAAACGGAAATCCTCATCGGGTAACCTAGGAAAACCGTGAGAAAACGGATATTCGGGTAATTTTCACCGCATTTAATTATTTACTCTATAAATATTTGTAAGAGTGAAATCACCTAAGATAGATTTTTCTAGATGCACGTACTTTTTTCCCCTCTATTTATTTATTTAACTAAATAAAAGAATTTATAAATTGAAATGTCCCGATGGACTGATGGAGCATGAAGCCATATATAAATAGAATGGAACATTGGGCCAATGGTCCAGTACTCCAGGTCTCCAGAGTCCAGCCTCTATGCGTTTATTGGGCCAGGTTCACGGCAGTATCCACGGTGGTTTATTGCCGGTCAGTGGCGTAGGAGAACTTTGGACCGCCGTAGTGTAGGGTTTTGCTGGCCATTGTTCGTATACCTCTAGCAGGAGCAAACTAAACCACCCAAGAGCTCCACCTTTTCGCGAACTGATAAAAGGCGCGAACTACAGTTCTATCAGAATTATAGAACCCCGTAACTTAGGGTTTCGCTTTCCAGAAAATTCAAAATTAATGGCGATCGACTGTCTTGTTCTAGGTATTGCTTTTTTAGGTCTTGATATATTGTGTTTTATTGGAAGAATTTGTTATTAGTAACTGGTTGAATGTAAAACAATTAGGCGCAGGACAGGAGGTTGGAAAGAGCTGTGTAGTAGTATCTATAAATGGGAAGAGGATTATGTTCGATTGCGGGATGCATATGGCTCACGTTGATCACCATCGTTACCCTGATTTCTCTCTCATTTCAAAATCTGGCAACTTCGATGATGTTCTCTCTTGTGTTATAATTACTCACTTGTAAGCAACATCTTCCCCTTCTGTACTAAAGTAATATTCGATTCAAAACTGATGTGGTTAACAAAATATTAACTGCGATAAACTTCTATACGAATGCTACTAATGAAAAAAATGGTACTAATCAGCTACGCAGAGTTTATAAAATACAATACTCTAAGCAACTAGTGCTTACTGTTCTGTTTGCGGTGGCGTGGGCATGGTTGGCATATATACATCATTTTATTGTTATTTCTGAATGGGAGTTATGTAAATCATGCCTGTTTGTATTTATTGTGGTTGGCTGAAGACAAATTAGAAGGATCGGAGGAAGTGATGTGTATGATGTTTCATCAATGTTTTAGTAGCATAGAGCCATAGATTTATATTTAGTTTCAAGGAAACTCTACCATGTGTCAATTGGATTAGTATACAACTAACGGGTTTTACTTTTAATTTTAATTTGATGTGGTGGATGATAATGAATTGGGAAGATGATCGTTTTTCTAATATGTTGCTCCAAATTTAGCAACCAATGACTCTCATTAATGGGTAATTTACTTGTATCCTCTAGATTGTGATATTCTCCTAAAAAGCCGACAGCTTGTTCATGATTATTATCGACAGTAGAACAGAACATTATTACTGAAAGATAAGCTTTAAAGGCGATAATCTTTTACAGTAATTAGGCCCCTTGACTTATATCAGTCATTTCACCTAATAAGATATGAATGAGCCTCATGAAATGTAAGGTTCCTAGGTATGCCTTCACGGCTTCACCAGTGATCCGTTAGGCCCCAACTTACTTTGATCCAAAGCAGCAAACCTCTAAAATAGCTAAAGAATCAAGATTAGCATAACATTTTATTTGTCTGTTATTTTTCTTGATGGTTTCTATTATTTGAGTTTCTGCCTTTTTTTTCTTTTTTTGGTTGCTATCATACATATAAAAGGAACAAACCATGTGTCATTTTGTGAATATAGTAGAAAACAGAGATTCTTCTTTTTAATCTATGTGATGAAGGTTTTACATTTATATAAGAGAACATAACCTTAGTATCATCGTCTATGACACGAATCAGCATGAACTAATATGGGTTCTATTTTGCAGTCACACGGATCATATTGGAGCTCTTCCGTATTTCACTGAAGTTTGTGGTTACAATGGACCAATTTACATGACGGTAAACTCGGTTTATATTGATAATTCATCATCTTAAATGGGTTTAAGTATAGTTCGATTTAAGCATAGGTGTATATGTTGACATGATTTTATCCTCTTAAAAGGCTCGTAGGTTTGACTTGAGGATTATTATCATCTAGTGTTAAAGAGCTTTACCATGATTACATTCAACTATACTTTGTAGTTTTGACAAGTAGACGTTAACTTTCTTACAGTACCCTACTAAAGCTCTAGCCCCACTCATGCTGGAAGAATACCGGAAAATGATGGATGGAAAGGAAGAGGAACTACAGTTCACTTATGAGAACATTCTTAATTGTATGAAGAAAGGTAGCACTCCCTTTTTTGTCTTTTTCATGTGAGGAAAAAAATATGCAGCTGCTGTTTACTACTTGACTAAATTCTTGGAGTAAAAGGTTGTCTATTTTTTTTATTTTCTAAGATTGAACATTAGGTTCTTATTGAGTTATTTACCACAAATATGTGGTTCTTTAATGGTATGAATGTATGATATTGCGTTATTTGGTATATTTGTCCAACTGCTTGTTATGAATTTTAGCATAACAATACTCCATAGCCACCTCTCCCCTTATCTCTCTCTGATCTATCTTATTTGGTTTTTTATTTCTGTTTCGCTGACTGTTCTTCAACATCAATATTACTGGTTTACAAAGCTGTAGATGTAATTTAATACCATGTGTCCTACTTTTCTTCACACATTGTAATTCCTCATAATTCATAAAACTGAAAACGTAAAAGACTACTTATACAAATGCCTTACTAGTGCCATCAAACTCATCTCTTTATAACTTATTGCTCAGTTATTGCAGTGGATCTCAAACAGGCGGTGCAAGTTGATAAAGACCTGCAAATCCGTGCTTACTATGCTGGACATGTATGCTTCTACAACTTCTAGCTCTTAACCTTGTGATGCATTTGTCATTTGAGTACATTTTTGCTTTTGCTGATTTCAATCAAATGTCAAGCCACCTTGCTTTAAGGATTTAGTGTAGATCGTTTGTGATCTTTTATTGAATATGTGATATCTTTTGTTGCCTTGATTAAAATGGAACTGAAGCCATATTGCCATGATGTATCCCATTCCGTTCTTTTAGTAAACAATTTCTGTTATACATCAGTTTGATCAAAAATGGCAGAATATACCAAATGCTAATAGGCTTGGGTGTGTGTATATGAATGCATTTAAGCGTATTATATATTAATGAATGCGTATGTGCGTATGAATGTGTTTGAGCGTGTCTCTCTCTATGTGTGTATATATATATATATGAATGACTTTAAGTGTGTCATATATATGAATGCGTTTAAGTGGTATATATTATTTTGACTTTAGTTGTTTAATAATAAATGACTTATATTTATTTTGTAGCCGGAGATTGAAGTTATTCTTAGTAAACCGGCGTTTATAGCGAGAATCGTTAGCGCCCCAAAGTGATAACGGGTCGGAGATTACGGGGAACGAGAATGACGATAATGATGATGAAGCGTAGTTTATGTTTGATATGTTAGACTTTGTTTTTTGTAAAACAATTACTTAAAACAAGTATTATCTTTTGGATTGTGTATTATGAATTTCTGTATTTTATATGATAGATGCAGATTAATTATATATTTCCAGATAGAGCTTTATTATTATTGCATATTATTAACAGAATTTATCTGGATTTTAGAGGGAAAAAGGTTTTTTTTAAGCAATAGCAGCGACGGTATTAGGGGCGACACAGAGTAATAGGGGCGACAGTAATAGACGCGACTTCTTTGCAACAGCGACGAGGCAATATGGGCGACTCAATAGGTGCGACTTTTTGGGGCAATAGGGGCGACTTTTGTCGCGCCTAATACCCTTTTTTTTGTAGTGGTATATGTAACGTGAGAAAACATGTTAAATGAAAAATAACACCATGTTAAAACAAAACAATTCTCAAAAGATTAATTAGTTAAGTTACATGGTTTGAATCAATGTTTTATAAACCGGTTTTTTAGTTGACCTGGTCTCCTCATCAGGACACGGGTCAACCGGTTCGACCGGCGGGTCAATCCGGTTTTCAAAATTTTCAAATTTTTAAATATATATGTGTGTATACATATATGTATAAACCATGGTTTTAAAAAAAACCCGAGGCACAACTCCGACGTTAAGAAATAGCCCTTGACGGTGGGGTTAACAAATAGCGGAGGAGTTGGGATTTGAGAAACCTTCTTGGTGGGATTGTTAAGAAATTTTTATATATCCTATCATTTCAAATCCATGTCATTTTTACCGGCTCTAAACTTCTTAATTCTAAATTTAAATTTTATGTAATATTTTAACATGCTTTATTATACTACCATGTCACAATAACCTAGGCAAAACTATTTTCATTTAAACCATAATTATAATTTAATTTAATTATGTATATATTTTGAAACCAATACGAATATTTGATTATTTTAAAGTCTTAAATTTTTTCGATGTAAGAAAATTAAGTAATATTATATATTTTGAAACCATATTCTACTCTACAATACCTCTACACTACATTACTAACATTGCAACGGAATTCCCTTTTCTAAGCATCACAATGAGTAGAGTTTTAGTCGTTGCTGATGTCACAAATCACTATATAAAGTAAAATAAAAATTAATTAAAAAAGTATACTAACCATAAATGTTGAAATTTTATTTAGGTTTATATATACGATATAATTATGAATAAGTATAGAAAGATGTTATTAACAATAAAAATCTTTAAAATGTAAAAAACATATATGAAATTATGAGAGGATGAAAATAGGGACTCCGCTTCCTTGAAACTCTACACTTCCTGCAAAATGGAGTAAGTAATTTATTTATGTCTCATCTTTGCACCATCTTCTTCTTTGCATCACCTGCCCCCATTCTACCATTGTTGCTCACAGCTCTACTACGATCTCATCTCCTTTCTCCATCATTTTCTTAGCAAACTCTCCTCACCGTCTGACTCTATCTGTCGTCCACCATAACCGAAACCCTGCAAAACGAACAAAACCGAATAGAGAACCAAACTCACCATGGCAGCATAACCGTCATAGCCAAATCGCTACTATCGACGGAACCTCGAAGATCGCACATACCAAAGCGGTTGCGATAACAAAGAGCTCATCTCCCTTTACATGGTATTTATACAGGGAAACTGGGGAGTAAGATGTGAAGTTTAAAGTTCTGTATTTTGGAATCCATCATTCGGATCTTCACCGTGCCAAGAACTTATGGGGCATGACCACTTACCAGCGCCGTGGTCAAAGCATCTGCTATGGGCAGCCACCAAAACCAAGATGTGGATGAAGTCGTAAAAGCGGAGATGTGGACGAAGTCCGTTAAGTAAATTTCTCAAACGCAATAGGATTATAAATACAAATAAAATCAGAAGGATAAATGTTGTTAGGTGCGTGATTTCAGCAAATCTAAATAACTACAAATTCTGGTCATACTCTTAACAGATAATGATGAGTAAACGTGTTCTAATTTTTCGGAATGTAGGTTTGACTAAGCAAGAGTGAATTAACACGGCTAGGATTGATTATGATTTTGATCCAACGGTAATATATGAATGAATCATTCACTCACCGGTGGCAATATATATATATATATATAATTTCAAATACTTGTAACATACATTTCAGTTTTGTTGCATAAACAATCTCATGTATCTCACTCACTACCCGCAAGTTTAAGATATCTAAGAAATATCTTTAGGTTCGACTACGGTCCTACACACATATACACATATGTATGAGTCGTTTTGTTTCTCAAGTTTCGTCTTTGTTCCTTCTTATAATATCATTGTGGATTAGGTTATTACATAATTTTCACTGAGAAAATAACAATAAACTCAAACATATAGCTTTGATGTTTAAATAATCAATGATCAATGTTGTAAACATACTAAGAATATTTTAGGAGTGTTTTTCTGGTATGTGAAGATGAAATTAAATCATTAACGATTAATATGTCCAAATAAGTTATGTCATCTTAAGTGGGTGAAGGTAGCACATATCTCAAGAGAGAGGTTGACCATAGATGGCAATCACCACCAAAATAGACATCACAAAGAGATATCAATTATTGATGGACTGATTCATGAGTATACGTTGACGCTACATATATCGTTTAGGTTGTTGAGACTGTATTAAGAGTGAAGAGCACAGTCACTCAACTATATCACTAAAGAAATTAGTGTTACATTATTTTTTTTCTCTATCCATCTGTTAAGTCATATTTCTATCTCAAAACCCACTATTCCTTTTTTTAGTTAAAAAATAAGAAAATAAATACAAATATTAAAATTAACTTAGCGAAATAGTTAATTAATTGAAATTACAATATTAGATCAAACAAAAAAATTACTACTTAAAATTACATAAAATCATAATCATTTAAAATTACATTAGAAGCATTAAAATAAAAAATATTGTCTAATTTTTCAAAGATATCACACTCACCAAACCTATCCAGCCACACCCTTCACTCTGAAGAAGGATGCAAATGTCATTAATGGCATGGTCTACAATTGGCTACTATATTATGAGATTTGACAAAACATAATTAGATAATATTATAGATAAGATTGTTGTTCGAAGGTAATATACATACATATTATTTACAGGCCCAGCCTTATACATGTTTAACCCGTGCCCATAAACAGGGCCCAATATATAACACGGCCCCTGTATTTTTTACCCATCTCCAATAGTACCTACACCCATTTAGCCAAATTAGTTTTAGGTTTTAATATCCATCGTTTTGGGACTAATGTAACAAAGAAGAGAAAATCAGGGGCGTTTTGAGTGAAAACAACAACCAAGTATGATGTTTTTTCATTCTTTCTGATTCGTGAATCCAACATTAGCAACAACAAAAGGGGATCATTTTCTGTTTGTGTTTTAGGTTAGTGAATCCAACAACCAAGTGAGGTTAACAGATAATTCTTTGATTCTTTTTATCTTTCCGATTTTAAATTCTAAATTTTAAAATATTTTCTATCTTTCACAATTTATAGACTCTTGCTCATGTTATTTTTGAATTTTAAAGACTTGGCTGTTCAAAGTAGGAACTCTACAAAATCACAACTCAACAGGAAAAAGAAAATCTATAATTGATAGGTTTTTTCTTTCCTGCCTCCTAGAATTAAAAATCAGAATTTTATTTTAAAAATTTTCAATTATTTTTACTAACTTGAATAGGCCCTCCGAAATCTCGGGTCCGACTCTGATTATTTAGTTTGATAATTGTCCTTAAAGAAGATAAAAATATAGTTGTTTTTTAACAAACTGTAACTTATCAAGTAGTTAACTAAACTATAAATTATCTTATTAGGTAAAATGTAATCTCATATATGCTGAAGCTGAAAAATAAAAATTTATTTATGGATAAAAATTAAAAAGTGAAGATCAAATTTAATTTATATAAATTAAAGAGTGAAAAATAAAAATTTATTAGGGAGAGAGAATGAAAATTGGAATGAATAGTATTTTTTGTGTAAATTGATTATAAGGTGTAATGAATTGATTACAAGGGGAATTATGAATCTGAACCACCATAACCTATGAGACCTCCTTTTTTATTATCCGTGAACATAAATCTCCCACGTTGACCCTTGTATGAATAAACAATTGAAATCTAGCCCCCACCATTAATTGAACCTCCATTACCAATTTCTAGAACCACCACAATCTCCATGGAAATCCAATTCAAATTGCACCTCCATGGCGTTACCATCACCACTCTATTATTATTAGTTGGACACATTTGAGTCAATTCCAACCCTAATTTAGTTCTTCAACAACTGCTCATATCATTTGAGACTTGCATGAACCTTAGTCATGTGCTAGTAAAAGTCATTGGCCGATGAACAATCCAATCTGATGGTTGTTACGACCGAATGGCTAATTGATGTAAATACAACTAGCCGAGATGCGATCAACCAGATTACTCTCTCAACGCAGGTCGATTGAGAGAAAAAAAACTCTAGAACGCTACTAGAGCCGATGATCGACGACATAAATCTACTTGAAGCAATTCTAAATTAGAGTGGACTTTTAAGAAAGTCAAATGCAATTTTGTTTTTTTTTTCTTTTATTATAATCTTAAAAAATTTGTTTATTATTCTCGTAATACTTTGTATTTCTGTAATCCAATATTCAGCGTCTCTTTCACTATTGCGCATGGGTTAAAAAGTCCAAAACAGTATCAAAAGCAAGGTTCCATTTCACACTTGGACCGTTCAGGCCCACAAGAATCAGCATCCGTATCTTCTTCACATTGCTGATTGCTCTATCTAAAGCACAAGCAGTCAAGCACCAGGTTATGTTTGTAATATTCTTCTTTCTAACTATTTAACATGTAAATAAAGAAGAACGTTTAATATAGTCTAAACTTAATTCATAGTTCTAAGGAACTAATTTTAGCCTTTGGATCAATAGCATCAATGTCCAGATTGCATTTTAAAATTTTGGACGGAGTGGCATTTTCGTAATTCACATGTGATGTTTTTACAAATCATATGTGATTGTATATTGAATCACTTGTGATTGAATATTAAAATTTTAGGACCATGTGTTTTACATAAACTTTATTGAACACAACTCTGTAAATAAATACTCATTCTAAAATATTTTAATACTTTTGTTTTAAAAAATCTGGTTACTACTTCCAATTCCGATTGTTAAATAGTTGTTATATTATTATAACTAATAATAAAATCTATCATATAATAACAAGCAATTTCAAGGAGTCCTGATATTGACATCCGAATCAAAGGTACAGAACATGCTTTGACTTCAAAAGTCAAAGCAAAAAAGGAATCAATAACAAAGTAACTGTTAACTTAACTACCCTTGCACGGCCTTGGCCATGCCAAAAGCGGCTGCAGATGCTATGGCTCCTATGAGGGCCGTTTGCAGGGCGCTCCACAGAGGTTTGTTACCAGTAAAGTAACCTTTGGCGAACCCAAAGATGAGCAGGGCTAAAATGGTCACAATAACAGATGCAATAACAGCTTTCTGAGCCACTGGGATAAACATATAAGGGAGCAGGGGGACCAATCCACCTAATACATAAGCAATCGCTATTGTTAGTGCGCTTTGAAGTGCTCTTTTTGGATCTGGCTTTTCGAGTCCAAGTTCAAATCTGCATATCAAATCGAGAAAATATCATTAAGGCTGGAAACCACAAACATGATACCGTAAAGTTCTGCTACAAGTTAATTTTTTTGAAAGGCAGTTCTTCAATTTACTGACTTTTTTTATCATTGTACTTGGATATCCGTTGCACATTAGAGTGAAAAACTAGCAAGTCGAGCAGGTTAGCATACTGGTCAAAACATTTTTGTACTGGTTGGGTCAAATTGAGTTGTTTAAGCTATTGTTTGCTCTATCCATTTGACACATTAGAGATCAAACATAACCTGAATAACCTTATTAAAGTAAATGAGCCAAAATTGCCACTTCTATAATGCAAACGGATTGAAGTTATTGAAGTAAACGAGCCAAAATTGCCAGCTCTATAATGCAAATGTCGTTAATCTTGTCAATATGCAAAAACACGCTATTGTTTGCAAGAATGAACCTTTTAAATTGTCACTGTGACCCATGAAAGGTGGAAGACAATGTAGAAGTTCAATGATTAAGGGTTTAAGAAAAGAACAACATTTAAATTGGTACACTTGTGAAAATATGTTTCTATTACATGACATTATCCTGAGAAAGAAATGGTTAAAAATGACTATTGTTAGCAATAATTACTCTATGATAAAGTCACAAAGCATGATTACATGCATAGTGCATTATTTTCATGCACAATTTGAGTATCTGGTGTTGGATATTTGTGCAGTCACCCTCGAAAAAGGGAGATGATTTGTACACATGTGTATTACTGTACCTTGTGCTCTCGATATTGTAATTTAGTGTATACAAATCTATTTTAGTGGTTTACAGATCTTCGCCTTTAAAGGAATGAGACAAGATGTATGGAAGCCTCAGATCTGCTTTTGAAATATTCCTTCTGTAATTCTTTGGGTAAAAAAATATCACGATGACGACTTTTTGTCTCAAGTAAAACTTAATTTATTTTGAACTCCATTAAGTGTGACTAACTTGTTAAAACTGCCAAAATCTTACATACAACAGTGCAACTTATGGTCAATTTTTTAATACCTTAAACACTAAACAACATAGTTAATCCAGAATTCTTTATAATTGTTCTAATTGAATGGCAGATTGCTTCTGGTTTGCATGACACCACATGCATACACTTTCTCTTAAATAATCAAAGACAAAACATTGTTAAGAAAGACATACAAAGAGACAACTTTTAGCATATCAATGTCTATTTTACAAATATTACTTCACAAATCAATCAAAGTTTCATAAACATTTCTCATTAAGATTCTGTTGGTCTAACATCAGGAAATAAGTGTAAAATATACTAGTCTAGCCCTCAAGAATTAATGTTTTGTTAAAAAATCTACTTAACCAATAATTTGGCTCGATAACCTGATTTCTTGTAATTATGGGACATGGATATGCACCTAAAGGTGGTTTGTTAACTCCTAATAGACCAAAAGTAGCAACACTTACTTCATCATGAAATCAAGCCATGCTTTCGGGTTCTTTCTTAGAGAATTCACCACAGGTCCATACTCGTGTGGCTGCACCCCATAATCCGCCAGTATCTCCGCCACTTCAGCCGCCTCTACAGTTCGTATATAGAATCAAATCATTGATTAGCAATGTGTTCTACCAAGTATATATCTGACATGAGAGTAAAATAAAGAACTAATTAACCTGTATCGGGTATGGTATCGATTTCTTCTTGCTCTCTTCTAAGCTCTCTAGCGTAGTGATCAGCTTCACTTTTTGCAGCCAAATACCTAACCATTAAAAGCCTGTTTCATCAGACACACCAGAAAAACATAATCAAAGCGAAAAGGGGTCAACTCTTTTGACTTTTGAGTCAAACACACTGCTTCCCAAATGCAAAATTGGCATATAGATATTTCGAATTATTAATCAAAGTTTCATAAGTGCATTAAATTATATACAAGACCTACAAGTAAGAAGTTGCCAGTGCTAGATTTATCACATATAAATATCAGATACCGACTACCGAAAACAGAGGGTTTGACCTCAAAAATTGAATTTTATAACTCGACGACACTTGCATGCAATTTGCTACGGCGGTATTGTACATATGTAATGATTAAAGTATGGTTTTATCCAAAATCCGGCACCAGATGATGACACCGCCTTAGCGAGAACATAATTACGATAAAAAGATGCATATTCGAATAACTTATTTAGCACATATGCGCTTTAAATCAACTAAATAAACCTAAAATTAGTGAAAGGGAATATAATTGGTTTACCCGCCGAGTCCCATGGAAATGGCACCGGCAGCGACCTCGGCTATGCCGGCGGTGAGGATGATGGAAGACGAAGCATTAGCACCGGAAAGCCCAGCCGCAAGAGCGAAGGGAACGGTAAGTCCGTCGGAAACGCCGATGATGATGTCCCGGACAATTTCACCGGCGGTGAAGTGCTTCTCCTTGTGCCGATTCAATAAATACTTCTCCGACTCACTGACGCTGTCCATTATTGATTTTGTAGTGATTGAAATTCCTAGTGAATCTACTGTGTGAGTGTGTGTTGTTCGTAGTGGAATATATAAAGCTAGAGCGGGTTGTGCGAAGGGTGATGATCGATGGAAGCAAGGCGGAAACCTTTTTCTTCAAGCGGTCCACAGTCCATACATACAAATTTGGAGTTTAGACATTAATGTCACGGGGAAATATGAAGTTGCAATAATACCCCTTTCAAGTTTCGTAAATGGCACAGCAGTCCTTGCAAGTTAGATTGATAGTTTTGATTGTGATGATTACTTATTAATTATTAAGGAATCAAATTCATTATAGATATTGTTGTTAAAAGAAAGAGATTCTTTAAATTGGATGCACATCATATCTTTATTGTTTTTTCTATTAATATTTAGTAGTTAATTATATATCTTTGTTTGATAACCGGACAAATAATAAAAAGGTTAAATATCCACATCAATCATGTATTTAAGTTTATTCGTGGGTAATCTTTTTAAAAATACTAGTTTAATACCCCGTGTATAAACACGGGGATGGTTAAAATAAATTTTAAAGTTGTATTGTGTTAAAGAGTTTTAACATATATAGTAAAACAATTATAAAATATACATAGAGATGTAAAATCTTCTAAAAAAGGGTATATCTATTAGAAATAAAAAGTTCATGCATAACATCATCAAATTTTTTGTAGAACCTATTTATCGTTTTATTTGTAAAGTCGTTTTATTCATCACACATACCCTAAATGTTGTTGGAACTAAATATAATTCTCTATGATTTGAATAAATATTTTTGTTAAGGTATTTAAGTGTTAAACAAAGTAAATTACTTAAAAAATGACGTCTAGGGAAACAACTCATTCGTAAGTCATTTGAGGAAATAAAGAAGATGATTAATAAAAAAATTTAAAAATAAAATAATGATGTCATAATCATATTCTTTTAATATGTATTAAAGATTAAATATTAAAGATATAAGATGTTAAACTAACTTATTTTTTGTTGTATGTATCCATATTTAAAAAGTGTTATTGTGTGTAACAGACTTTTGAAAATATATTAATACGGGTATAAAACCTATCCTTGTAGGTTAATTATGATTAGTAGCAGGTTAATTGTGATTAGATATATTATTAGTATTATGATTGTTAATCAAATTAACAACATTTCCACATGATTTGAAATCTTAAATCAACTGTGTTCAAAGTTTTGGGGAAACAAATTGAAACCTTAAAATCTCAAATCGCATGTTCTTCAATTTGTTTTATATGGGTTTCCATTTGTCCTTGTCTACGTTTGGGCTACGATCATGAAACAGAATACAGGGAAATGGGTTTCCCTTTGCGTATATTTGTTTGGTTCCAATCTGTTTTGATTTGGATATCAATTAAGTTTGATTTGTGTTCATTTCATTTTCGGATTATGTGCGATTTTGATTTAACTATATTATGGTTTAAATTTGGGTTTCTCGATATCTGCATTGGTTTAAATTAGACCTAACAATTCGGGTCGTGTTCGTGTTAAATGGTTCGTGTCATGTACTTGTCAACCATTTTTGCATCGACCCATTTACGACTAAATTTAGTTTTGTGTCCGGTTCGGTTCGTGTCACTTAATTCGTGTTCTGTTTGGGTCGTGTTTTCGTGTTGACCGATTTTTCGGAAAAAATCGAGTTGTATTTTCAGTAAAAAAACTTGATTTTCAAGTCGGGTTTTGTATCAACTTATTTTTCAGAAAAAATTGCATGTAGAACTTTCTTGTATTAATTTTACTTAGGTCTAATTATTCAAGTTAGCAAGTATCAAAAATCAAACTTATAAAACTAATAAAATAGTTCTAAAACACAAATACAAATACAATCTACAACATAAGTTTGAAAATTCAAAAATATGATCACAAAAAATTAGGATATTTACCCACACATATCTTAGTCACACATTTTAATGTGAGAGTAAATAGTAAATACTAACACATATTTTATGCATGTGTGGGTAATTGGAATATCGCTTTTTAACCACATTTAACACATATAATGTGTAGGTATTACTTTTTACCGACATATTTTTTTAGAGAGGAAATTTTCTTGTAGATTGACATCACGGTAAATTATCCCCACAAAAGCAAATTTAAATCGTATATATAGGTAATATTAAAGTTTTATCGAGACATAAAATTTAGACCATATCAATCAGGTATTTAAGTTTGTTTGTGGGTAATCTTCTTTAAAGTATATTAAACTATACTTATTTTTTATTGTAGTATCCATATCTACAAAGTGCTATTATGTGTGACAGACTTTAAAAAATGTATTAATGTGTGTATGAAACCTATTGTTGTATGTTAATTATGATCAATTCCGTTTGATTTGTGTTCATTTCATTTTAGGATTATGTGCGATTTTGATTTAACTATATTATGGTTTAAATTTGTGTTTCTCGATATTTGCATTGGTTTAAAACTTGTCCGATTAGGGTAGGTTTCTCAATGTATGCGTTTGGTCTAAATACGTATTCTCGATGACTTATGTGTTCTTCGAATAATCCAAATCCAAGTTTCAAATATGGTTCATTGAACAAATTCAAACAGACATGGGTTTCTCTAAACAGACGGATACATAGTTTTAAATTTTCTTATGCGGTTTTATTTAATTATCATATAAAAATTACTTATGGCCTTAAACCAGCCAAATTAATCATTTTTCAAAACTAACAAAAGTATTTCTTAGTTTAAACTTTTAACTGTTAATAACCTAAATTTGTTGCAATTTTGTTACTACTTGACCTAGTAATTGAAAAAAAAAAAATCCCTTTTACCTGTCTTTTTTTGGGATTGTTGACAAGTCGCAATAAATATCATGGGGGGGCTAACTCAAGTGTAAATGTTAGTAAAGGCTATCTTGTGTTTTTAATAACAACTTGACTAGTCGCTAATGTTACATCATGAACAGTAGGTTTCAGACGCGTGGCAATATAATAGGTATTTAACGTCATAGATTTTATATAGTTAAATTCGTTCAATTTACATGTCTAATGACAAAAATTTGGTTAAAAATGAAAGATTACAAGTATGTCAATTAATATGAAAATTTGTAATCCTTCGTGCTTTATCCTTGTATTTACTAAATGATAATACGCGAAATCCACTTATTCTTTTTTCTAATCATTTTTCTTGGTTTTAACAAGTCTTGATCTAATAAATAGAAGGATAAGTAATAATATTTTGTAGAAAGATATAAAACATCTTCTTAAGACTTATTGAATAACAGATTAACAAGTAAAATTTTTACACATTAAAACAGGCAAGATTGTATACTCGTATTAACGCGTAAATAAATCTATCTGCCCTCACCGGTATAACTTTATTAACATTTCAAAAAGATGTTAAAAACTAAGATTTGAAATTAAACCCATATTAAAAAACCTATAGGAGCATAAGGAGTACTGGTGGCATATGCTCGGCATGGGTGCTTTGGTATGCAGTACCGCAGCCAAACATCACCCCAATACCTTGGTTCCGAGTTCAAGTATGGGTTCTTGGCATTTCTCTACTTAATGAGAGAAGAGGGAGAGGAGAGAGAAAAGGGGGAGAGCATTTAAAAAAAACTTTAAAATATGTAAAGTATTTGAAGCTTGAGTATTTTCTGTGTATAAGCATGAAGAAGTAAGAAGAAGGTATTATTGATGTGATACTGACATAACAGATGAAGTATAAAACATAAGGTTAAAATACTTCTAAAGCTCAAAAGTATATTTGATGGAAGATTGATGCTAAAAGAAACTTAAATATACATACATTATTATACAAATTAATTAAATACAAAAGCTGAAACAAAAGATTCATGAATATGCCATGCAACCATCACCATGCATTGGCCACACAAAGCAGGTAGGGATATTCATGAATAGTTTATCGGACATAAGGGTAACCGAGAACCGGTTAATCGTGAACCTAAACCTAAATTGAAAAAGTGGTTTTTTCGATTTGGTTTACCGGTTAACGAATTAATCATTTTTAACTACTAAATATATTTCTAAAACAAAAGGTTTCAAAATTTAATATTCATATCTAAACTCGAACAAGGCTAAAATGAGAAATTTATAAAACATTACGAATTTTGTTATTTATGTATCAACTAACTATAACATAAGAAAATATTCTGAATAAAAACGTGACTAAGATATAATGAAACTAAATAAATAAATAGTAAATAATAAGATTTATAAATCTAGTTGACTCGTAAACTTAAATAACACATATATCTACTAATATCTATATTGAAAAATGAAATATAAATATTGACTCTTGGTAACAATTCGTTACGAGTAGATAATTATCGTATGTGAATATTGATTAATTTGTTAGTACTAATAAACATAAAAACTAAAATTCAATTTTTTTAAGTTTTTGCTTAACTATCCATCTTTAAATTCATGAATCGTAACTGAACCGAATAACCGAAATTTTTTAAGGTTTGGTTAACCAACACGAAAAAATTAAAATATTTGGTTTGGTTAACTTAGATTTTGGTACAGTTTGCTATTTTTAGGTTCGATTTTTCGGTTTCGGATATTTTGAACACCCCTACGAGCAGGGGCGGACCTACCTTTGGTCTGACGATGGTATGGGCCAACAATCAATTTTATAGACGAAGTGGAAATTTTTAACTTTTTCGAGTCGGTGCCACTAGTCACATTTTTTGGTGCCACCAATGATTTTTTTATTCTACCAAAATCTAATGAAAAATCAATTAAAAAATGATAAGATAATAGTTCAATATTCAATTTATACTTTAAAAATAACAAATTAATTAACACAGCTTCATATAAATTGTGTTTTGTTTTAGATTTTGTCCCTAAAATACCAGAACAACTAAAACCTTGTTAATCCGACCTAATTAATTAAACGTCCGAAAAAACCCGAACAATACCCTTAATCTTAATTAATTTTATTTTCATCGTTATATAATATCACCGGTCTACAAAAATCTTAAATTCGCCCATGTACGCGAGCACACCTCTTTCCTCTAGAAACGTGGCAAAAGCAACGAAGCAGGGCCGCTAAGGAGCCTTGGACCGAAACTACATGTACATGAAAGGGTTTGAATTATTTTTTATTTTTTTGTATAATTAAGTTTGGCTATAAACCCAGTAGTTTTATTTACAAACGTTATCAAGGGTTTGTCGGATTTATTTTTATACTAGCATCGTACCAGCGTAATTCTATGACGACAAATAGTTTATGTTTTACAACATGATGTTTTCAACAATGTAATGATATGTTATTCGTACAATTCAATATTACGAAAAAGTTTTCTACAACATGTCCGTTTTTTTCCGAATTTTCGTTTATTTGCATCCACTACTTTATAAAATTTAAAAATAACTTCTAAAAGACATTAGAATAAGAAAAAAGATTTATATTTATAAAATAAGGAAAGAAAAGTTAATAATATTTTAAAAATTATGTTAATGTGGGTAGATAATTATGTTTGTGTAAGAGAGTGTGGAAGAGTATATTTTAAATAAATAAAAAGTTAAAAGTAAATTAGAAGAGAGAGTGAAATGGTTATAGATTGAGTGGATGAGATTAATTTAGATAAAATGAAAGACCAAGATTTTGTCTTGATTGAATTTTAAAAACTCTTAAAATTTAGAATGAAAAAGAATGTTAAATGGTTTATATAGTAGTAAGTTCGTTTACTGAAATGATCCGTTACTAGCAGCTACAAACCCACGGAAAAATTCAAATATGCAAGAAAAAATGTGACAAAATGTAAGGAAGGAGCTTGAATAAGCAAGAAGAAACAGAAAGAAAAATAAATCATTGCTCTTTTTATGCCTATGTTTAACAGTCACTGTTGATATAATATCATCACCAGATTATAGTTTTCATCAAATGCAAACAGCTTCTATTCTATTCTATTCTATTCATCAATACCTGATACAAAACCAAATGTTTTTATCACACTATTGTTTTCCTAACCTTATTTCAGATTCACAGCATAACAAATTTCTACCTCAACCAAAGAAAATCATCAGTTACATGAATTCCGGGTTTTACTTACTACCCCTTTAATCTTTCTTTTTACAGTATACATAACGTCTACCGATCCTATAATCTATCCAGATACAACTCCCTACCTTGTGCCCGTCTTTTCCAGCACTGATGCCCCATTGGAACACTATTTTGCGTACGTGTCTAATTGTACTATCCGATATAAATCATTACTTCACGGAGCTGATGCAAGAAGAACATAAGCTGTAGCAGCTCCACAGATTTCTAGTCCAACGAAAATGCTCCATTGCAGTACCTACAAAAAAACGAAATCTCAATATTTTTTGCGACTTCATATCTACCTAGAAACATAGCTAAATGGATAAAGCGATTGAAGTTACCTGTCACTGAACTTCTCTACAGCTTCTGAGGCATAGAGAAGAGTTTCGTTGGCCTTCTCAAGAACAATATAAAGTTCTTTTCCTCTTGCAGCCCGAGCAATTACCCAGGAATTGTTTTTTGCTCTAATGCATATTTCTAGATCCTTTTCACCATCCACATCATCCCCTTTTCTTCTGCTTTTCTCCAAATCAACATCTTCTCGAACCTTATTTAAGGCCAGTAATGATTCCTGTGCAGTAATTGTAGTTTAGCGACGTGCTCGTTAAGCATTACATTACATCTACATACAACTCTTGGTTTTACACACTTGTATATCATGGCATGTATGATGTAACTAGCACTCAAGATAAATCCTACATAATGCAGTCATAAAAAGTGTGGAAAAAATAAAATACAGCTGGAGTGAATGAAAATAGTAGAAACCGGATAGATGTTAAAAGAGGATGAAAAAATTGATATCAATTCGAAGCAATTCCTTAGAAGAAGGTGAAAATTCTGACCTTTGTTAGGGTTGTTACTTTTCCAGGGGGGGAAGCCCGAGATATGTTTCTGTCACCATCCACTAGTAAATAACGATAACCCTTCACATGATAAGCATTCTCACCGCCCCATCCCTTTGCAAGCTTCTCCTCGACTTTAAAGATCTTTGAAGATGCCTGGATGATGATGATGATAATGATGACGCAAAACACAAGAACCCATTCAGTAGTAAGAAAGAAAATAAAAGAATGCAAAGTTTTATAAAAATTGACAAATATTTATGAAACAAAAACTAGAGCATATTAATTTCCAAGTATACAGCTATGAAAATTTGACAAATATCAACTTTCAGAACCAAAGGACAATGCTTGATTGCTTGCCTATATTATTCAAGTTCAGAATAATAACACTTAATTAGCTTAACTCCCTATAAAACTTCTATATCATGCTTAATATTGCATTTAATTGATGAGTTTATTTGCAGTTTCTCAATCAAACATTTGAACCACACAGTTACTTTATTAAGACAATATTTTCTTGTTCTTGCAACAGCAATCATTATGGAAAAATTCTTATTCCCCTAGGCTCAATAGATCACCATCAATCATTATCTTAAAATACTATCAAAGGTTGAAGTGTTAATGTAGAATTTTTAAGCTTAAAAGAGCCGATATTAAAATAAATAAGCAAATTCTATGAGCAATTCATTGTCTTCATCAGTCCAACCACCCACCCTAAAAACCTTCCCTATACAGATTCAGAAACAAAACTAATCCATTTTGCTCCATATTGACTCACATCAGTCGACACACAATGAAGGAGTTCTTTTTGTGTATAAGAATTTTACTTTTTTGTTAATGTCTACTTGTCTAGTTCAAGTAATAGCACCTCCAAGATTCGACTAGAATACGAATTTATGCTAAAAATGAATAATTCAAAAGGTTGACAACACGAGACATGTTTGCTGTAAATCTATCAAGCAATAGCACCTCCAAGATTCGACAAAAGAAAATGTGATTTTAGGAAATGATTGAGTATGAACATGAAAATAATAACAATAATAATTATAATATTAAGAATAATAATAAATCAGTTCCGGGTTGTAGTTAGAAGGGGAACAACTTTATAGGGCAAAAAAATTTGGGAACCACTAAAATGTATGCATATTAGAAACAAACAAACAAAAAATTCAGTTACAGAAAAAGAATATCATTAGTGAGCAAACAAGAAGTAGATACAAGATTGGTTCAGTTACAGATACGCAAATGTGATGCAATGGCCTTTCTCCTAACCAACTGCATGAGTTAAAATTTAAAGAAACAAGAACAATAATACGAAGCAATTGTTAAACAATCGTACTTTGTCCCTTTAAGAGAAATTTTGGAATTGCTAGTAACATCTGGAGTATTAAAAACTCAAACATATGCTGCAGGAATATATTTAAAAATATGATATGATTGTGATATTGGTTTAACAAAATTATAAAAACAATAAGCTTAAGGCGGTGTTAAAATTTTTGCTTTGAAACTGATTATCCGATATTGCAATTATATTTTTCTGGTCATTTAATACCATGTAATCCCTTTCAAAACAAACATCCAAAAAAATTGTTCAAGAACAGGTAATACAATAACAAGAGAAGATAGAAAAACTGACATTTTCAAGAAGTTGTTGCTTCAACATTGAAATCCCCTCCTCCCCATTAAGCATAAAGGTAACAGGTAAAAGAAGAATTATGGTGAGGCTTTTATGTTGATAAGTGCACAGATACATCTTATGGTCTGTTTGTTGAAGCCAAATTGTTGGGGTAGTGGGAACCAAATTACCAACTTCTACACCCCAAAGATCAGTAACAAGAAACCCATCCTTCCCTTTGGACCATTTGCCATGTTGTAAAGGCCTCACTATGCGAAAATTTTCACCTCTTACAGAAGAAGCATCCTGAAGCCCATGTGACCGATCCAAAGCTGACTCAGAATGAGAAGAAGCGTTCCCTTTTCGCAAATAAGACCACGTACTTCCTCCAGAAGATAAAACACGTGGGGTCAACCTTAGGGTACTGTATGAAAATAGATTCACAGTATCATCCTGCAAAACATCAAAATGAAATATTAAGTAATTAAGACGGTAAGTACTAACTCACATAATAAAATGAATAAAAAAAAACATCCAGCATCAAAGCCTGTCATACCACATTACCACGTCAACGAAAACATATGGTCCCAATAAACATAACCATATAAAAAATAAAAGCTACTTGAGACGAGAATAGTTATTGACATGCATTTGACTATCTGTGTGTGTGAGAGAGAGAGTATTAGCAAAATCAACCACATAACATACAGGGTTTAGTGTTGTAGAGACCAGCAGATCCTGGAACAAGATAACCGAGTAGCCTGAGGTGTTCCCCATGCATGAATTTAATGCTCCAACAAGAGACTGCATAAACAAGAAGTAGTTAAACTCGGCCACGGAGAAAATTAAAAACATTTACTTTCTTAGCTGGCCCAGTAAAGATACAAAAAGAGTAACAAAAGTTGGCCATGTTACAAAGGAAAAATTTATACACCAATTTTCGAAGACTTAAAGAGACAAAAGACACAGCTTTTGACAGAGATATAAGTTCAAAAACAAATTTTGTTAGAAATATGAGACGGACAGGAATACCAAAGAACGTGCATGATGTCAATCTGACCTGTACTTCAATAGCAGCCTCCAGTCCTACAGTCAACATCTGTACAGTCCCACGTTCCTTTAAAGAGTCACGAAAATTAGGTAATAGGAATTTGTTGCCCGAGAGAAAATCTGCCTCAAAGACAAAATGCAAAATTTATAAGACAGAGAGAGAGGTACAGCAACTTCAGCATTGCTCCAGTAGTACAAATCCATTGGGAAAACCATTTGAAACATAAACTTCAACATTACCACAGCACCACAATTCCAATGGAGACCGCTTTTGATATGCTGACAATTAGCAACCTCCAATAAAAAATATTTAAAAAAAAGAGAGGAGATAGAAACATATTCTATAGATCCATGTAAGATCTGATTAAGTAAAGAGCTTACCACTAAGATAGTCCATGATGAAGGTATACAAATGACTACGAATTAGTCCTCCATCAGGTTCTTTATCAAGCAACAGTCTTATTGAACCATGAAACATAACAAAAAGAGAGTGTATTTCCTTAAGAACGCTGCGTAGTGCTTCAATTCTCCATATGGATTCTGTCTCTTTGTTTTTTGCAACCACCTACAAGGTTAATCCTGATCAATATTATGCACTTAATTATCACTACTGTAATGAACATGCACATGGTTAGAGAAGGTTAATATAATTAGAATAAAGTATTCCTTCTAACAAAGAAACGTATATAATTAATTATGCTGGTTTAACAGAAATGTTTTCAAAAGAAATAACTTCATCAATTTCTTGTAACGGTAACTTAAATAAGGATTCCATTAAACAGCCCTAAAATCCGACATCAACATGACTTCAGTAACAACACACGAGTGCGCAATATTCAGACAAACATATACTAAAACAAATAGGGTGAGAAAAAAACATAATTGTCATTCTAAACTCATACTTGTGGAGTAAAAATGACAGATATGACCGAGGCAAATGGAAATGCCATTCAGAAAGAATAAGATGGTATAGGCGGCGGGAGAGCTAGAGAGAGATTCGTTCAACTAAAAAGATAAATCAAAAATTCTTTTTGAAGAAAAAGCAAGATGATAGAAATCAAAACAAAAGGGTTTAGGAACTATAAAGGTAGAAAGTTATTACAATGTGCAACAAGAATATAATTGTTCATGTACTTCCAAAAGTATCTTCGTCCAAATATATTTAATGTTTTTACTTTTTAGGTACTTTTATGAAAAGCATGACAAAGAAATTTCAGAATTAGGTTACGAGAAACCTTTCATGAATGAATTACAAATGATCACCCGAAGCACACAAACAATCGAATATAATATTCTTTGAATTATCAAATAATATAACAAAATTTTGTAATGTCCTAAAAGAGAAAAAGAAAACACTTACCATTACCATCCATATATCAGGCTCTGCCTCAAAGAACACATGAGAATGCATTTCTGCTTCTATAACGTCACAAGCTGCTTCAGGAGAAAAAATTCTGCAAAACCACATTCATAAATCAACAAGCAAAGAAAGGCAAGAGTCAGGGAAGACCAAGGAAACCCAAACCTGATCTACAGGTTTCCGCCAATAAATTAACATTGTTTTTATTAGAATCAGAGAAAATGCGGTTTTTGTGTAGAAATGAAGATCGCATGGAATCTTTAGAAGATAGTATCAACATTAAGTCATTAACTAACATGTATCTTTACAATAACATATTAATTTAATACACACATTCACAGTCTGTTAATATACAGCAGGTGATGGTAGCAGAATATGTTTATATAACTCATCATGTGATCCAAATTATATACTACAATTATGGTGTGATATGACTGATGAGTGGCTATTGACCTTGTGAAAGTGATGAGTCCTTCACTGAGCCCAATGACAGAAAGTTGAGCAGAAAATGGCAAATCAGCAGGAAAGAAGAACAAAATCTTCTCCAATTCCTCCCCTTCATACTGCCCCCTTCTCAAGTCAAATATGCAAAACTTCAGTGCTTCACTGAGAGCAGTAGTAGCAGTAGATGACAAACCCATACTATAAGTTCCTTATCATTCACCTTAAATCAAACAAACAAACAAAAATAAATCACTGAAACAACCACACATTTATAAAATGTATCTTGCAAAACACGCATGCTCCGGAACTGAAATAAGAACCCTAAATTTGAATAATCAAAATAATTCTAATCGGATTGACCCTAATTAGAAATTAACATTACAAACTTTCACATAGTCAGTGCAAATATCTACAATTTTGATAGTTTAGTATAAGATAGTTAACGGAAAGTACACGAATCATATGAAATTTTACTAAGTTATGTGCGTCTCGAATGGCGAGTACTTCCAGAGAAAGGGATGGAGATGCTTACCTGGAAATCGGATCGATCGGAAAGCCGGCGAATGGTGGTAGGTGTGTCGATATATAGGGACGTTGGACGATGGTTACGACGAAGGTTTAAGGGCCCGAACAATGGACACGACTACGAATACGCAGGTGTAATTGTTGAAGGGGCCATCTACTCAGCTTTGTGATATAACGAGAGATGTAGGTCCGCGCTTCGCACCGGATATATGCTATGAACATTTATAGGTAAAACTCTTTTTATACAATTATAAAAGTAACAATTTGCAAATAGATGATATACATACAGATTAACTCAATTAAGAGTGGTCCAGAAACAATATCAGTAATTGTTTTTAAATGTTACCGGTAACATTGGTAAGTCTTATAGGCTCGGGTCTGCAGCTCGTACTTGGCACACATTTGAAGCAGTAATCATGTCACTGTCGTTGGACTTAGATCATCGATGTTTACCTGTGCCATGCTAGTAAGAAATGTATTAGATAGAAAGAGTATATTTGTTGTAAGGTTTGATATAAACCTTCAATGTACTATTAACCCTCTAAATCAGGCTTAAGAAGTAAAAATATTAATATAATATTATCAATGAAAATTTTGAGTAAGGAACATGTACCTTCTCGATTTTCATCAAAAAATCTTTATACACTATATTTTTGGTACTGTTGCATACCTGGTCTTCTTGTTGTTTGAGTAATATTTTTAAGCCATAAGGTGATGTTGCTCTAGACGGTGCTACATAGAGTTGCCCATGTCCAAATATTGGTTGTGGCAAGTATATTCATATTTTATTTAGAGACTGACCTTGGCTTTTGTTTATAGTCATAGCGTAGCAAAGTTTGATTGGAAATTGCTTTCTCTTAAAGACGAAGGACAGTTTCGGGTCTTTATTGATCAGACTAATTCTTGGAATGAACACTTTTTCTCCTATCTTTGTGCTTGTGATAACTTGTGCTTCAATGACCCTCGTTAGCAATTGTGTGACTATCATTCTTGTGCCGTTACATAATCCACCCACCAAGTTAATGTTTCTCAAAAGCATAATCGGCGCTCCAACTTTGAGCTCTAGTCGATGTGGTGGCAAGCCTGGAAAGTTGAGTGTATTCAAATATTCAGTAGGGTATAAGAGTTCTGTTTTCCCTCCATCATTTCCGAGAGGAGTGGCCTCGTCCAAGCTTAAATAAGCTATGACCTCATTATGCATCATTGATAAAACTTTCAAATTTATAAGGTCGGCTGTCTCATTTTTTGGACAAATAATAACCTTCTGTTGTAATTGTTCAGCAGTAGGTGTTCGTAGTGTGTCTTCATCATAAATAAATTTAATAAGTTCTAGTAATCCATTCTTATTATCTTCAATAGAATACACCTGTGGGATTTCGACCCAAGATGCATTTTGTGGGTCTAATTGGTCAGGCTCACCAAGTTTTCCATCTCCTACATCAAGTAGCCATGAAGAGAATGTAGCTATGAGTTTCATATCATCTTCGTTTAACTCTCCTTGCAAGAGCCTCATGTTCTCTTTTAGAGTGCAAATTTTGAAGTGAGGCCAGAGTTGTGATTTAGCAATAGAAGCAGCTATTATTTCAGCTTTAGATGCTCCTATTTTTACAGGAAGGGTTTGCCTAAAATCTCCACCTAACATAAGTGATTTTCCACCAAAGAGACTGTTTAGAGCATTGAGGATATCTCTAAGAGTCATGTCTAACGTTTCAAAGCATCGACGGTCATTCATTAGAGCCTCATCCCAAATTATGAGATCAGCTTGAGCTAACAAATCTTCCATTTGAGTTCCTTTTTTTATCTTACACATTGATTCATCGGTCATTTCAATTGGTAGTTTAAATCGAGAGTGAGCTGTTCGGCCTGATGGGAGAAGCAAGGAGGCAATTCCAGAGGATGCTACTGTTAATACTATTTTTCCTTTAGACCGTAATGTACTGATTATTGTTTTCCAAAGGAAAGTTTTTCCGGTGCCCCCATGGCCATATACAAATATTAGCTCCTGTGTATTATTTGTTGAAGCACTTATAATTAAGTCATATATGTTTTTTTTGTCCTTATTTAGCTTTGACACAAATTTTGATTGCTCTTTCTTTAGTTGATCTCGGTCGTAATTTCTCTCCTCCATCAATAATCTGTTTTTTAACTTGTCTAATAAATGTTGTGGAGGCAATGGTAGACCAAAATCTTGTACGGATTTAAAGCAGGAGTTTAAAATCACTTCTAGTTCATATAATGCATAACCTTCCAATTCAACATCGTTCACGTAGAAATTTTGGATACAAATGGATGTAGAAATTCTCCTTGGAATATCTTCAGCCATTTGCTTCCGGTACTTTCACCATAAAGTATATGGGTTTGTTACCTCACAGAAAATTAAAATATGAGCAAATAAGGATCGTATTTCTGCTGAAGTACCAGAGAAGGTGGCTTCTTCTAAGGCGACAGTCCACTCTTTATCATCACCAAGTAAACCCAAAGCATCACATGCAGCATGATATGTTTGATAAGTGTCATTAGCCACTGTTTTTATGTCTTTAAAAGACGTACAATCTCTTTGATGGCATAATAACATTCTGAGATAAAACAATTCTCCAGAACTTGGATGTATATATGTCAACCTACCGATTGAAGGTTTATGCTTGTTAGCTCTTGGTGCCCATTGCTTCTCTGTTGGATACCATACAAATTCAGATGGAAAATTTAAATAGCTCAGGTGACGACCTTCTCCATAGATAGCGTTAAACTTTAACCACTCTGTTAACGTAGTCCTTTTCCTTTCAGAATTATTGACAATTGCTTGCAACGATTGGTTGGCTCTGAAACTAATCTGCTACATATTCTCTAAATGAATAGCCATTATTTGGACTGCTGGTTCTCTATCGTGTATATCAAAATTAAAAATTCTCCAACAGGCTTCATGGGGGCAAATATAACATGCGTCAACAAAATTTTGGATCTCATCAATTGATATGCTTTGTTGTCTTATTGATGGAGAAGGATCACCAATTGGTCTGCTTATACGTGCAACAACACGATCAGTACCTTTTGAAATATACTTGAATAAGTACTTAATCAACATGCTCCAACCACAATACTCGACATTAATGTGAGCATGAAAGGTGAGGCATAACAGTCGATTGTATGGGACAACATAACTATTATCCAATTTAACCTTTCGTTTAGTTGTATAGGTACCTATATTTCTTCTTCGATAATGAATATACCCGTCCTTGTCGAAAAAAGTTTTGTCATTGTATTATTTCGGGAAATTTTTGCTACAAACTCCTTGCTGCATACACGATGCACTCGTATTTGCTAATCCGCAAGGGCCATGCATCATCATTTTTTAAACTACTTTATATCCCTCTGGTAACTCTGCCAGAATATATTGGTCAACGTCTTCGGCCATTAATATTTTAGTTTATTGTTTAACCCATAGTAGTGTATGGCAATGTGGAAGTCCTCGCTTCTGGAACTCAATGGTGTATAAAACTATTAAAAAGGAGATATAAACTATATTAGTCAATGCATATATATCATATAATGAAATCAACAATATTAACAACTAATTTCTATCATGCAAGGTCTTTTCGTAAATTTAATTATGCTTGCAAGCTACACATTCAAGGAATAATGTAAGTTGTAATATCAAATTTATTGTTGCAGGGAATCATAATGTTAATGACTACAAAATAACATAAGGTTAGTGTCGCTTATTTTCACTTTTGTTTTAATAGTTGTAGTATAGGAAGTTGAAATTTTCTTAGTGTTTACAAAATAATTGTTTGATTATTAACAATAGATAGATTGATGTTTCAAAGGTATATGTTTTGATGAATAATTTTTAATTTTTTCCTTGAAAAGCAATAAATTTTTCTGTGTTCAGCTCGTAGCATGTTTCGCCGGTAAAGGTAAAGTAAAACCTAAACACACATATCATACACAATTCCTTTCAAGAATGTAAATATAATTAACTAATACCATGGAACAAAAATTATTCTGAAGTATTTTCTTACCTGCGATTACGTGTCCAAAAGGCTTTTTATCTTTGAGGAACTCGATAAATTGTCGAACTTTCATCTCAAATATTCGGTCCACTATATCAGCTCTGTCTGCTGGTGTTAGCTCTGGATATTTATCCATGAATCTCTTTATTTCCGGCCATTTGACGTTGCACATGAATGTAATAAAAAATTGAGGATTTCCATGAACACGACAGATAGCGAGAGCATCCAAATAATTGCTATACATATACCTAGGACTGCCAGTGAAAGAAGCAGGCAAAATTGTTCTTGTGCCGACATCTGATCCATCATTATCTCCTCTTGCAATACCATCATATAAGCCTGAGAGGTAGTCATTTCTAATATCATTTTGCTTCTTTCTAATATAGTCGATTCTATTAAGTTCTATGCCGCAATAGGCCGTAACTACATATTGTTGGAATAATCTACCTCCTCTCGGTAATAAACTATATTGGTTGAACCGATCATGGAGCTGGTAAGTATAATACATATTCATCGTTAACCTTCTTGTTCTTCCTAGTTCATTCGTATTCACGTTGATTAGTTTCATCTGCGTATGAAAACTTGTTTGCCCATAGATAAAAAGTATAGGGAACTGAAGTGACATGTAAGATGGATGTAGCTTGTTAACTCGTTGAGGAGTTCCGTACTTTGACTCAATAATTACATCATAATTTGTTTCACTTTTTGGATCACTCTCAAAAACTATAGCTCCAAGGGTTTCGGAAGTTGGTAATTCGTATTGATGAACTCGGGCTATGCTATATAGTCTAATCTTGAATTCTGGAACATCCTTTTCTTTACACTTCTCTGCAGCAGTTCCTGACTAATTCATTATGCTCGTTAAGAAAATGAATCAGTCCTTCCACAACTTGAGACCTAAGAGTATGAGATTCCTTTCCACCAAAGTGGTGCATTCTATTATGTAACTCATTTTGAGTGTCATATATATATAACTGTAAGAACCGTGGTGGATCTCCTTCTAGTGGGCATAACGTTCCGATCCAATGATAAATTTGGCCTGTGATTTTAAACACATACGGCCCATTTCCATTGTTGATCGACTCATCAACATGAGCGCCAAAAGAAGTGATGCTAAACATTTGATTATATGCTCGTATGTTGTCTAAAAAGTGACGATTTCTAAACAAATCTTTCATGTACTCAGGAGGGTCACATTCGATTGGTAAAACAACCTTTCCTCCTTCGCAACAACGGTGATATCGAGGCTTGTGATCTTTAAAGTATGATTTCAGTCGCTCTTCGTACCAGAAAATAGCATTACAATGTTCACACACTTTATCACAATCACCAAGGTCAAGATAAGAAGAAGATACACCTAGACGCATACAGCACTTAAGAATTTAAAAACAACCAAGAAAAGTATTTTAATTTATTTTATTAAGTGCAATGAATGGAAGAAAATGATATACCGTGACCAGTAGTTTGATAAGAAAGTAAACATACCTAAAAATTTTCATTCAGTTTCATGGTCAGGTTGAGATGATAACACATGTTTGGAGCTGTTACATGTTTCTATATTTCCATTTGTCATTTGACATGAATGAGAACTTGCGTCGCTTTCACGGACAACTATAAATATCAAACAATAAAAGTGAAAGAAAGAAGTAAACACGACCCATAAAAACCAATAATTTGCTTTCCTTTGATCATACGATTATAATTAATATTAACCTTTACCTCTCATTTCTTTCTCATAAGGAAGTTGATTGAAACAATCCATGTATTGATTATTTGTAGGCACATTAAATACTTGAATTTCAGCTGATGTATCTTGTATATGAGAACATGTTGGTACATCTGTTTGAGGTATTTGTATTGCAGCCGGGTGGCGTAAGACGTTATTTAGAATAAAGACACCTCGACTTTCTGCTTTTTTGTTTGGCATGACACTTTCCTACCCTCTTTAGCTTAGTATTTTCATTTGAGGATGTAGTTGAGAAAATATGAGCATGAGGAGATAAAAAAGATTAAGTAGATTGAGAAGGGGAGTCAATGGAAATATCATCATGGCCAACCGTAGACTCCTTGATTGTAGTTGTCACATTAAATGGTTTAGAGCCATTATACAACATACTGCTTTTTTTTGTCCTGTTTCTGAGATGTACCTCATAGTTCAAATTTTTTTATCATAATCAAACATTTGATGATTAGGCGACTGTGGCGTAGTCTGATCAGTTTCATGCCTTCGTTTGCCTCTCATTTTTTGGCGTGATTCTTAAAATTTTAGCTATGCAATAGACTTTGAATATTTTGAGCATACGGATTGAAATTTTAGTATATGAGTCATTGTAATAGCCATATAAATCATGAGACAGAAAGTAAATTAGCAATTGTCTTAAAACAGAAACAAATAAAACTGAATGTAAGCATAAAACTTACACTTGTCACTACTTTCGATAGGTATGAAGATAGAATGTAAACTGTGGCAAAAACTGAAAGTAAGTGCAAAAAGTTGTAAGTTTAACATATCACTTACACACGTAAGCATGACTTTTGTCCAAGGAATTCATGTTTAACAACTTTTTCACTACAAACCCTACACTTTAAATTGGGTATAAAAGCAATAAAATTGGTGAATATAAACACGTAAAGTTCAATCCATGAAGAGCGTGAAAATCATTTATTTTTAGTTGAGGCATTTTATCAAACAGGAGGTGGACTTGTTATCATGTCACTCAAAGAACATGAAATATAATAAATTGAACCTTAAATTTTGCAGGTTGGAGCCAAAATCTAAAGCCACCATATAACAATGACTCCATAGGTACATAATTATAAGTTGGAGATAGAGAAGATGGAAAAACAAAATATTCGTCTATGGGAACATGGTAAATATGAACAATCTCGGAATCTTTAAGTAAACATGAATATTTCTAGTCTTTAAAACCCTAACCTTGGTATTTGATTAAGTTAGAAGGACTGTGTACCTATGCTATCTTCAAATTACCAGACGTAATTAGCCAATTAAAAGCGTGTGGAAGAAGGATTAAAATCAGCAATTGAAGTAAAGGTAGCCAGATTGGTTGTAGAAGGCGTTAATGAAGGTTGGCACTAAGGGAGGAGGAAGATGACAAGTAGCAAATGATAAAGAATTGAAAAAGGTCGGCATAAAAAGGTTCCAGATTATTCTTTTCGGAATCAAATTATGGGAAGGCAGAGGTGGATTTGTACCTGTAATTTCACATAAAGCAGCAATAAACGAGCGTGGGAGGCGACAAGAAGATGAGAAAGGCAGATGTATTGAGTTGGTTAAGTGCCACAGCTGGATGTGGAGAGGAGATGATTACCAGGAAACACTTGAATTAACTGGTTGTCAAAGGAGAAGCAATTGGCAGAGAGGAAGCACCTGCGTGGCTTATAAAGGAAGATGAAGCGTGTTCAACAGAGAGGCATGGGGCTTCCTTTGTATTATAGATAGATTTCTGTTAACATGTCTATCTTTTTCGTCTTTTTATATCTTTTTTTCTGGCTTCTTAATCAACTATTTTATTAATTTTTAAATCCAATTTTTAAAAACAATACAATAAGAAAACGGATCTTTAAAAAGAGCATTTGGCCTAACGATATTAAGATGTCCCCCCCCCCTTAAGATTGAGGGTTCAAGTCTCGCTAAGTGCATATGTGTGATTATGGTGTGTGTTTGTGTGTGTTTACTGTAAAAAAAACAAATCTCTGCATACTATGGTTTATGAATTGTGTTGATTTGGGTGGGGAGTTGTGTTAGTATGAGAATGTGTGTTAGTGGATTAACGTGTTTTAAATGAAAGGAGGGATATTTAAGGTCATATTAGTCTTTTATCATTACTTAAAGTTTAATGTTATGTTGAGTTTAAGAATGATCAAAAAGGAATTATGTTGTGTTGAGTTTAAGAATTACATGTAATGAATTCTTTCGTTCTAAATCTTCTAACTTTTAGGAGGAAATGACTGAAAAACATATTTATCTTACAAATCCTTCCATTTCCCCTCCAAATTCGGGTTACATGTTATATATGTTTATGAGTTTGCACATGTTATATATGTTTATGAGTTTGCACATGTGCAAATATATGCACTTGTGTAAATGCACAGATTCACCTAGTTTTTTCAACACAGATATAGATATTCGTTAATTTGGTATAATTTTCGTAATTTAACACCTTTTTGTTTGATAGATATATTAGTTTTAGAAAATAAGAGGCAATGTAAAAATATCTATACTACCTTTTTCTATTTAAAATAAATAAAAAATACAACAAATTAAATGATATAATTAACAAAGTTTATGAGCCCTCGAGAAGAAAAGACCAATCTTTTTCGGCACCCTGCAACTTAATTCGACCATGCATGCATCTTGTCTTCCATTGAATTGAGGACTCGATCGATCGATCTTCTGTCAAAACTTGATCTTTCAATGTTTCACCACATCAATTATCAATATATTTAACTTCAAAGCCTGCAATCATGCATCCTAACGCAGAAAAACATCCAATCTCCAAAAACAAATTAAATCAAATCATATGTATATCTTAATTGGTGCGTTAAATTAACTTAGAAAATCAACCACAATTGTACACAAATTCATGATCGTTATGTTGGCACTACAAGAAATCAGGGCATTAGGGGCGACGGCATTAGGTTACATTATTAGATATACTTGTGTGTAAATATTTAACAAATTAATGATTTATCGCGTTATAATTTTTTCAGTCGCGTTCGTAATAGAAGCAATTTATAAAAGATTATTAATTAAAACTTCACTCACATTTTTCATCACTCCAGTTTGCTACCTTTGGTTCAAGAAACAAAACTCTTCTTCTCAAAGTTGACTTTGAAAAAGCCTTTGATTGTATTAGTTGGAGTTTCCTTGATTCAATACTAGAACAAATGCATTT